>ML832835.1:0-26595 GCA_009831015.1 Picea engelmannii
AGGGGGATAAACTCCACTAAGAATGGAAAAGAGGGGGATAAAGGCTAGGAAGAGAGCCAAACCAATGAAATATTAATAAAATATTTCCAAACAAAGCCAAAAGGGCATAATCATGATGTTAACCTAAGCTTCCTAGAGGGAGGGAAAAAACCACTAAGTAGGTGCAAGGGAGAGTTCAAGAGATGACAAGTAGATCTCTAGGTGCATGCAAAACGAATGACTTACATAAGTGAATTTTCACTTATTTTTTTATTTTTATAGACATCCATGTTGCTAGTGGATGGTTACACTCTCCATGCTCGTTACCATATCATTGTTGTTGAACACGATGCTTATAAATTTACCATTCTTATGAAGAAGCTTAAGGAGGATTGTTGGAGTTAAGCTGAAGAGGAGGGTTGTCAGACTCATGTGCATTCTCTCCAGGTGAGATATTTGCAAGGAATTTGATTCCTAGAGGTGCCAAGTTGCTATCATAGATCTCTGAGTAGTATTTTATGGATTGTTGTTGAAGCCTGACAAGGAAGTGGGGAAACCAAAGGGATACACTTCTTGGGTGGGAAAAGCATGTGGGTAAAGTAAAGTTTGTAGATAACTTTATGAACCTGACACCTGTATTGAGTTATTGTTTCTTCTAAGAGACATCATGGGATAGATTATCCTTACCCAAGTGGAGTTTAATCCCTAGCTTGGGGGTGACCTGCTGTCAATTTGTGGGCACCAATGTTTAAGTTTGGGAGGAAATCTATAGGCCTTCATGTAGTAAGTGGTTCATTTATTCTAGATAAGTGTTGATTATATGATTGTTAAATTTTTTGTTGAATGGGAAATGTAAGAAATCTTATGTTGAGTATTATGGTAAAAATTATTATGAATTATTGTCATAGATAATTTCTATAGTACTTAACACTATCTAAATAATACTCTCTATCGGAATTGTATAGGAGTTGTAATCCAATAATTTTGTCATAGGTTTTATAATTGTCATTATCCTAAGCATTTTGGTAATGAGACTAATCCAACATTGTAGTGTTGCAGCTGTAATACCCTGAAAATGAATATTAATGGTTCTATTTAAATCTGCAACTGTTAAATAGGAAAATATGAGTACACATGTTAAGTAGAGTAATTACCCATGTTGTTACAAGCGAAGTCAATTTATGGACAATCATAAGTGAGTAAAATATCGGTATTTTAGGCTGGAAAGGCCTTAAACAGATATAGATGATGCGTTGGGAATGAATTTCATCCTTACACAATGATGAGAAAAGTACTAGCATATTTGGGCGGGTTTTACAAACTCAAAATGGTCCTAAACGAATTAGGAAAGCCGCAAAATGAAACCCAAATCGTTAAAGACTTGAATCAGACTAATTTAACTGCAAAATCTGTGCATCTCTCAGATGAAATTGTAGCCATGGATTTCGATACTGTGAGTTAATCCTGGCTATCGATCAGAGTCTATTGTACTCCATCACGTGCCTTTCTCTTCAGATCCTTTCCAACTGTTATATTCTTCAAAGGCAGATCAAAACATCATGACTGTTAATTGAGGTACTAGTACACGAGGAATCATTGAGGATCCAAGTTGTTTTCATTTGTTGGATCCATCAGAGAGAAAGTTAAGGAGGGTAAGGATCGTTATATTCATAACAGAAAGTATCTTTGGAGTCCAATGTTTGTATTAGTTATGATAAGTGAGACTCCTATGGATAGACTCCGAGTGAGGATCTCAAAAATCGATTGAGTTGATTTTGAGGAGAAATCCTTGTCATTGGATCTATGATGTTATATCATGATCGATAGTTAACATGGATACTAGGGTAGTAGTCTACATGTCCTTAATTTAATTTGTGGCATTAGATGATTGGCCAAACAGTTGGGCGTGGCCCCATTAGGGTGATATGCATCCATAACTCCTCATCCTTAGTCACCACAGTTGATTTAAGGATTAGATTGATCACAACCACTCATTAGAGGTAGGTTTTCAGAGTAGAAGGGTTAAGATAATCCGATGGGAAGGGATCAAGGGATAATTTTGGTTGTCAATTGATGATCGACCAAGTCATGATATCTACCATCCATTGCAAAGGAATCTTCAGAACCATCTAGGCCACTAAAGTGGAAACACTCTGATAAACAGGCTCTGAGGAATAATTTCAGTCATCCATCTAAGTCCAACCTAGGAATGATTTTGACTGTGGATCTCAAAGGTATCCTTTATATGAGATAAAAAAGAAACTAACATGGCCAGAGTGCCACATGCCAAGACAAGTGGCAACATTAGATAAGACAACATTTCCTAGTCACCAAATCAGTTTCCACATGGATATTCATTAAGAAAGGATAAGGAGGGGTGATGTCAAGATGATATCACAATGATAGAGGAAGCCTACATATGCTATGAGGAAACTTGGTGGTTGGTGGTTGGTCTAGGTAGTGGGGGAGAGTCCCTATCAATTCCAAGCCATGGAAAAATGGTTTTATCGAGACCATTGATCAGATTTGGAATCACCAAATCATGGTCATTCATCGCTATGGAGTCGTTGGAGTAGTCTTGACTAAGGTACTCCAATGGGGAAGGCACTGAGAGGTGATCATGGTCATATATCAGATAAGGGACAAGGTGGAATATCCACCATCGATTTGGGAGGTTCGTTGGGACAAGGCCAAAAGAATATGATGTCATACTCACGAGGTTGATTTCACTCCACCATTGTGCAAAGGACAGATGTCAACACCGGGAGGACATATCAAGGGTGAACATTGATGTGAACACCACGTTAGTCCATGTGAAGGGTCCATATGTCAAGTGGCATATTGTTTTAGTCTTTTGAGGGACAAAAGGTGGCATGGCTTGAGTTCCACATGTCAATCTAGGTGGCACTGCCAGGTAGGTCCACATGTCTTGGAAGATAACTAGGATACTATGTATAATTCCATTTAAGTTGGCTAGAAATGGAGTAACAACGAGATGATGCACGTGCCATCATGTTCATAGGATAAAATGTGGTATCTTGTGTATATATGGAAGGGATGGGCATGGAATTTTGTGAATGGTTTACATTGGAACAAGTTTCTAAACCATAGCCTTCATATATATCAGAGACCGATCTCAACCATCCTTCAGAGAGGGATTGGTTAGAGTGGTTGTGAATACAAGAGGAGGAAGTACTCTGGAAGGAATACATTCAGGTTCAGTCAAGGTCGTTGATCGAAGGATGGCCACATTGCATAACAATCATTGAATTTGTAATGGGGTATGCAAGTTAAAATAAGGGGCTACATAGAAAGGGAATTACCCATCCTCTAGGTTGGATGCTTCAATGAAATTAGAGCCATTGATCATCTTTTTACTTGGACCATCCGATTTTTTGGAGTCAGTAAAATATCCCACAGTGGAAGGAATTTGACTGAAGGTCTCTGACTATAGCGAAGAGAGTTGTCTGAGGGACCGATAACACATGCGTTTGAAGGATGATGTTGAAGGCACCACATAAACACCACATAGGAATCACACATGTACTGGTGTGACACATGGATTCCACGTGGCACAAAGGTGGAAAAGAGGGTTCAAAGGGACAAAAACATTAAAATGTTGTAACTTTTAAATCTGAACTTGAATTTGAGTGCGGTTATAGTCGTTAGAAATATATGAACGAGCATAAACCATTTAATAAGTCTAATTGAGGAGGTGAAGAAAAGGAAAAAAAAATTGATGCCCCTTTCCTCAGAAGGTACATAAGGGTTTAGGTATGTTACATTTTTTCATGGGATGAAAAGGAACAACTTGCGATTGGGAAAAAAGGTGGTGTGTAGTTAAGCAAAAATGGCATGATTTAGTGTCTTAGGATGGTAGCCTTGAGATGATTCCCATCAAGTGATCAGGTGACAAACAATTGTATAACATAGTGCCATGAGTCAAATAATATTTCATTTCATAATACCATGGATCAATATTGATAGGTATATGTAACATCCACATCTCTCTATTGGGGAATGCCACACCAAAATTCTGAATTATGATATAATTAAATTAATTGATGTATTCTTCATATGAAATGAGTTAAGAGGAATAATAAACATACAACAACAATAATTTATATACAAAAATAACAAATATTCCATAATAGAAAACTCATAAACACACACAAACATAGTGATTGTAATAAGCACGTGATACACACTAATGTCATGTAATAAACACCAACTGCATGCAGACCTTCCACATTCCACCCATCCATAGAACAAAATGATCATAATATTAACAATGGGTCACCCTTGAGCTAGGGATAAACTCTACTAGGGAAAAGGGAATACTAATCGAGTCTAAGGTCTGATAAGTAGTATAATTGCTTTGCCCGAGGTGCCAAGTTGTTGCAACTAGCCTACAGTATCTCATTTCCCACATGTCTATCCCACTCGAGGAAGTGTGCCCCTTCTCTACTCAACAGTTCCTTGGCTTCTCCACTACCCTTCTGGGGATTAAAAAAAAATCCAGATAGGAAGTATGAGAGCCCTGTAACTATTTCCCAGTGCACCAGGGAACAATTCCAAGTAGTTTATCTCCTAGAGAAACTACTCACGGGCCTGACAACCTGCTTCTTAGACATAGAAAATCTATCACCTTGAGAGAAATTCCTATAGGCTTGAAAAACCGCTTCTTCAACCATGGGCCTAACAACCCACCTCTTTGACCATAAGCCTGACAACCCACCTCTTCAACCTGTAGCCAAACTAGGTACATGTACAGATGGTATCATGGATGAGTGGATGGTAGGAAATCATTAGTGAATAATCTCAAAATGATTAGAATTACACTAAATATCCCTATTATATATATGAATGTGCCTTTTATGAAACATGGAAACCAAGTGAATCTCTTGTCCACCCTTTTTAAACTTAGGATATATAAATTTATATCCATACTTTAACCTTTTAGGAATATTAATATAATATTCCATTGGGCTCAAGCCCCCTTTAGCTTAGCCCCTTTCCTAGAATCTTAGCTCCCTTACCCTTTCTCATGGAGTTTATCCCCCTATCTCTTTTTTTTGGTCAGTCTGCAACAATGGTGTACTTTATTAATAATATGAGTATGATTTATAATTAAAATACATGAACGATGGCCTTTATCATCTAGGATCCCTGGCATAATAATCATATAAGCATTCTATCCTATAATAACCTAGCTCACTAGTCTATAAAACACAACATATATACAAAGGCTCCTTGGCCTCAAGATCACACACTCAATCTAGTGTGCATGAAACTTTGGGATGTGTGCACTCTTCTTTTGGTGTGCCATCCTCACGCACTTACACACGTGTGTGATACTTTATAAATGTATGGACTTCTTTGGTATGATATTCTCGTGCACTGACTCAATGCATGCAGAACCAAACCAAATACCTTATACCATCAACTCACTAGTTTATATGTATAATTACATTTACAATAAGTACCCACAACTCACTAGCCTATGTGTTCCTTTACATTTATGTTTACAATTGGGTTCGACCTAGGGGTATTACATTCCCCTCCCCCTTATTTATGCACTCTCCTTAGTGCATTATATACCAGGTACAAATCAAAATTCTTCAAAAAGATCCATGCCTTTGCTAATGAATCTTGTTATCCACCTGGTGCTCTTCTATCAAGCACCAAAATCATGTATTCATACTGCAACTAGAAGTCATTTTCTCTATTCCATAGAATTGCTTCAGGAAAGAATTCATCTCATTATTCCATTTGACACACCCTCATGATTACAACTACAATGCCATAAGCATCTTTGAGCTTCCTCTTTCTTGTTGCACTCACATTTCCAGACTCCGGTATCCCTTCACTACTACTTAGTCCCTCAATGATCCATCTTGCCAAGGATTTCACACCCGAGGAGAGCCCTAACTCATTACTAGAACCCCACCAAGGTTATACATTTATAAGACTCTAGTGTCTTCAACATGATTTGTTCCTTCCAATAATTCCAACTTTAATGAATATTATCTCATTTGTTTCACACACATACAGTCATTATGAGAGCATATGATAAAAAATTCATTTAGAAATTAAAATTTATTTCATAAGGAAAAATCAACTTTTCCCCAAGTATGATATCCCTCTCATATATTTCTTGGTTGTTACAAAAACAAGATTGATTATTTTTTATGGATTTAAGCAATGCCACAGTTAAGACAAAATTTCCTCCAATCTTTCCATATTACATTCATACAACAGATGATTAGTATTTCATATACCATAACATTCTATTTTAATACTTAAAAAGGTGTGCATGTGATTTCAGAATTTTCTACACTTCAGAATTCAATCACAACTATCAACAATTTATTAAATAGAATAAAATTATCATTCTCTGCATATGCATGTTCACAATTAATATCTTCATTATTTTTTTTCAATATCATTAATTTCATTACTCTATTTTCTAAACAGAAAATTTCTTGTAGTAAATGCTCATGTAACTACTTGAATTGTAACTTTCCTGTTGCAATGTATAATAGCCCCTGAAATGTCCTCTACTCCACGAGTGAGTAATAATTGTATCATTTTAGTTGTTAGCATAATAATTTCCATTCAATAACATGTAAACATGCCTTCACAAAAATCCATTCAACAAATGCATTCAAGCAGAACAATTCTATTATACATAAGTGCAAGTATACTACTGACTATGCTTGAGTGCAATTCTCAATGGATATCCATTCAATGCACTTTTTCATTCATTTTTCAGAATTCTTGATATCTAAGCCATGTATCTCACCATTGGAAAATTGGAAAATCTAGCCAATGCCTTGACACACTCTGCATACACTTCTTATTGTCTGCTTAACTATTTGGATGCCTTCTTTTTCAACCTAAACACTACACCAAGAATATAATTTGATGGTGTTCATTAGTGTTAGAAAAATGTTTGCAGTCCTAATATTATTTAGAAATAGGAAGCTTATTGGATATTTGTGTGGAACATAGCCTTCCATAACCAACCATGGCATGGTCTCATACATGACTAGCTATCTTGGCATCCATGCCTATAACATGGTCATACCCTTTATTGCTTTGGTTATTAGCTCATAACCACAAAATCCATACTATGGTATTGTATCACATGTATGCATTCAAAAGATAACATTTTTTTATAATTACCACAGGCCTGCATCCTTTACCACCCCTAGTGGTATCTTATTTCCATTAATGTATTCAAATTATACATTAAAGTCATGTTATAAAATAACTCTACCTAGGGAATTCTTACCTAATTCCCTTTAGTAATTATGCAACAAAAATACATAAGAATTATACCTGCGTAGTTGTCATTAAATCATTTTGATTCTACCTAATTAGTTGATAACAATAGAAGATCTTGTGCCTCTTTTATTAGTCTTATAATCAACACTTCATCTTTCTATTGCTTCCCTCCATATGAAGAAAAATTAGTAGAAACACTTGCAATCATGCAAGAATTCTCTCTTTCCTTTTACAACAAGCACCATTAGCAGCTTTCATATTAATATATATTCAACAATAGACTAATCCTAGTCTTATGATGTTATATATGTATATTAACAACACAACATTCATCAATGCATATTTATATGCACTGATAATGCATCCTCAACATGCTCATAAATGCATTTGCATGCCAATTTCTTGTACTATGTATGGTTGTCCAACAAGCCATAACATAATTGTTGCTACAGTAATTGCAACAACCTCTTTATCCCTATATCACTTTTCTTTGTTGTTCCCTTACTGAGTACTTTTCCATCTAAACTACTCTTGATCAATTTTATATTTTTAGACAAATGGTGATATGAACTTCATCCTTAATTATTTCCTAGATCCATCAGAACAAACACATGCATGAGAAAATTGCATTTCCAAACATGCTCTCTTATTGAATTTAGATATTTAACATCAATTTCTTTATTGAAACAAATTGATTTAACCTTTCCTTGATTGAACATGCTCATAAATGCAGTGGCATGCCAATTTCTTGTACCATGTATGGTTTTCCAACAAGCCATAACATATTTTTTTCTACAGTAATTGCAACAACCTCTTTCTCCTTGTATCGCTTTTCTTTATTGTTCCCTTACTAAGCACTTTTCCATCTAAGATACTCTTGATCAGTTTTATATTTTCAGCAAAACAATATGTTGATATGAACTTTATCCTTAATTATTTCCTGGATCCATATCACCAAACACATGCATGACCAAATTGCATTTCTAGACATGCTCTCTTATTGACTTTATATATTTAACACCAATTTATTTATTGAAACAAATTGATTAAGAATTTACTTGATTGAACATGTCAGCACTTGGATTTTCTTGAATCATTACTTTCTCATGTCTTGACTATCTGATTTCAACCTGGCTTGCATAGTCAACTTCCATCATGCCATATTGATGCGCATATGTCTTCTTCACCAATTGTTCATGGACTTTAGACACTTCCATAATTCACTGAATTTACGGATTTCCTCTCCCAAAACTTTGATTTCATCCTTCTAAAGGTAATCTATACATAATGCATTGTTGATGGATCTGCTGACACTTCTTTAGTATGTACACACCTTTATTGCTTCACCCCTGAAGTTCTATCATACAACCATGATTCTGCTATGCTACTATGATAACCATCATGGGGGTGCTATCCTAAAATTGTAGCACCGATCGTTGGAAATGTGTCCTTTATCTCCAAGTACACCCTATGTCTTTCTTTATAAGAAACTAACATCATGACAGAGAATTATTTTGAGAACAACGCTTTCCACAATGTGTTACCTTATCTGTACATTGACACCCTTTATGGTGAATGTATCTTCACTACTTTAGCCAGTAAATATTTCCCTCTTGTTTCGTGATTCCACTCTAATTACAATCAATGGATTTCTTCTAGTATTTTCCTTCACCCATAAATTTTTTCTTCTTATCTTCCCAAGCCTTCATGGTTGCATCTAGAACCCTACCTTATGATTCTTTAGTCTTGGCCTTTGATCATCTTGTGCAAGATTCTCATCATAGCACTCTGGCCTTGAGTACCTATTTTTATCTTTAACCAAAATTTCAATCCTCTCACATGTTATGAAAACCATCTCTCCACACTTCCATGGTCTCAACTTCATGCATATCCATTACTCTAAGTATAGACATTTTCTGCTGGTATCTTCCTTAATAAACCATTCCACATTTTGAATAACTAACCCTAACTTGTTACTCATACCTGAACATACCACTTGATAAGGAAAATTTTATATGATTTATCATCAAACTTAATATATTCTTGCAATACATTTATTATAAAAGATAACAATTTGAAAAATTCTAATTAGAGAAGGCATACAACCACAATATACAACTTTGGTAATACATGCACAATTTTTCCCTTTCATGGTTACTAGAAATATTCTCATGAATTCCCATGAATTTTGTTATCCATTTCACAATGTTGGGTGATTACATGGAATCCTCTATCCAATACCTTTCCAATGAATTCATTCTTACTCAAATCTGAGTTTTGAGTAGAAAATTATGGTCATTTGATTATTACCCAAAAATGTTTGTTGTTCACCTATTAACCATGTGCAATGCCTATGCATAATTGCATATGTTCCTTTTACAATTTAACAATATCTCAACTGGGTGTCTTCACTAACATAATATGGACACTCTAGCCAATTTTCACCTTCATCGGAGCTCCAAGTTGTTGGATACAACCTGCTGAAGTTTAAGGCCAATCAATATTTTTGGCCCTGAATGCTATAGGTACCTTCTATTCCCTCCTAAATTATTTTAATGTGCCCATAATTTTCATTTAGCTCCATGAATGTGTTTTATGGCTCAATGATTTCCATAGACTATTCCTATGACTCAATCTTGTTCCTAAGAAGGAAATTACGGTCTTAAGAAGTTAATTGGGTCTTAAAATTTACCCTCCATTGTTTGGGTTATAATTCACTCATCCTAACTGCTATGGGGAAATTCCCCCTAAAACGGGTCTAAGGAATAGGCAGAGCTATAAATCCCTTAAAATACTGACTTATCTCTAATCTACCCCAAAAATATCTATACTAAGTGATCAGAGAAAGAGACAGAAGATAATAGTAAGAAGTGCACCTTGAATCCTTACAATGGATGTAGAACTCCTCGACTTGTTGTTTCCTCGTATATCACAGATATCCTCCCAAATCTGACCTGCAAGGGGTAAGAATACAACACAACAACATATACATCCTCTAGCAATCACTTAAAAGCCTAACTATAAATGTAAATGATCAAAATAGAGAAGAACATGTACACATAGGGTTTTTGGACAAAGATAATCTCTTTTATTCATATACAATATGAAAGGTTACACCCTTTTCTTGCGAACACCATTCTACGAACCAAGTCTGGTCTCCTCTATCGTGGATCCAAGTGCATCAATCCCACATAGAATTCTCACAACCAAAATTCCATCAAGGGAAGAAGAAAGGGTTTCAACACGCATATGTATGCGGGTGGACTAACATGCATCCCACATATGTACACAAGTTAATGGTGTAGTAGAGCGCGTACATTATCCAAAAAGTTGTTTTTTACAAGGAAACCTCATCAATATGCTTGCCAAAGGATGCAAATTGACGAGCCAATGTCTTGGATGCATAGATGTGGAATTTTTGGACAATAACATATGCCCCCTAATGTGTAAGGTTAGAAGAGAAATTGATGGCTCAAATACATTATAACATCTTTAAATAGTGGGAAGGCACGAAGTCGAGTGATCCCAAGATGAGTATTCATGAGCGTGTCATTTGCAAAATAATGATAATTTTACTAAGGTGGGAATACCCATGCTTGGGATAAACTAAGCATGGTTGCCAATCAAGTACACTGCAGATCCATGTCATATATATAATAATCATGGCTACATGACTAATGTATATGCCAATATAAAGTGTAGTCATGAACAATACAAAACTGATCTACATCTCAAAATCATTAGAATGTATACAATGTTATAGAAATCTTCAAGAGGCATCAATTCTTGTGGCCGGAGATGCTAACTTCATAGTTCGAGCAACAACTTCAAGATATTCAAAACTCAGGTAGGAGTACAAAAGGAGTGTAAGACTCACTACTCTGAGGTCTTCGACATGTTGTCGTGGAAATACTGGAGGACCTAGATCATCATGTACAAAACTTAATTTATTTTGAATGTGAATTTGACTAGACTCTCGGGATGGCCGACTCATGAAGGTCAAGAGACTAACTACAAAATTCCCGACTCAGGTTGGAAAAACATACCTTGGATAAACACATGACAAAATGATGAGACTCAAGAAACATATTATTGACATAAGTCTGTGGCACATGATGCAACACAAACTCTAAATATGTTTGTAAGAGTAACCAAACAGAGGAGGACACAACTCTATGTAACGAGAACAACTTCTTAAGGCCATACTAGATCCCAATTCTTGCATAAAAAATGGAAGGATGTTCTTTGTCCAAGGCCGACTTTCTTGCTGCTGATAAAAGAGAATGTATATCCCATCCCCTCTTTTTTGAATATTTGATTTTTTTTATCTTTTTCATGTATTTAACAAGCTTGAAAAAAATTAAAAGAATTCTATGTTACAAAGGAGGAATGAGTGTCACAAGGAAAGTAAACTAGTTATAAGAACATGGAACATATTGATGCTTAGTGCAAAGAGACATGTGCAGGATAAGGACACTTGGGAAAATTACTCCAAGGGTAAAGGTGTCAGATTGCAAGGGAAAAATTCTACAAGGCTTACACCTAAGGAATTCTCTAAAGGTTCAGTAATAGCAACATGAAGTCGACATTAGGCCAAAGACGTAAGGATGATACATGTGATGTGATTACAACATGACACAATAAGAATCCTTCCATGTGGAGTTTTACAAGCCCAAAGAAGGTAAGATTAGTGGTTTTCCATTTTTAGAGAGTCTGAAAAAAATTAAAAAAAAGTCTCCAGAGTGATGTTTTTCATAAGGTTAGTCCCAGGTCCCAAAAAAGAATAAAATCATACCAAGGATAACTCTTTTGGTCATTAAGTCCAGAGTATTCCTTTTTTGTAATTATCCCAGTAGGTCCAAACAATGGTTAAACTTATACCGAAAGGACGTCTCTTCAAAACCATTTTAACGAGTGTGATAAAGACAAGATCACTTAGATATCTTTTCAATTTTAAGGAGTATGAAAAGAGATGAATGATGGACACACCTCCTTTTTTGTAATTTACTCTCCTAAGCCTAAAAAATTATAAAACATAACTTGAGAGAAATCTCCTGGTGAGACATGTCTCCCGAGGTGTACCTTTTTCCTAGATGATCTATTGGCCGAAAAAATGGTTAAACTTATGCCAAATAGATATTACTTCTGCACCAATTAATGGGTGTTAAAGGAACAAGTTCACTCGATGATCTTTTCATATTTAGGGAGTTTGAAAAGAGCCTAACTATGGACTCCAAGGAGTTTCCTTTTTCGTAAATAATCTCCAAGGCCCAAAAAAGAGATAAACAAAAACCAAGGAGAATGTCCCTTTTTTCGCAAATTTAGTCCCTCATGCCCGAAAAAGGGTTAAACTTATTCCTGAGAATACTCTCCTAGAGAACCGTAGCTCCTAGGGCATACCTTTTTCGTAAAAAAAACCATCCTGAACAAAAAAGGGGTAAACTATGGCAGGATAGATGTGCCTTCAAATTTTAGTTTGACGAGAGTGAAGGTCAACAAGATCACTCAACAATATTTTCAATTTAAGAGAGTCTTAAAAGGGTTTAAATAAGACTCCAAGGGGGTTCCTTTTCTTAAGTAATCCAAATGAGGCTGAAAAGGATAAATAAATTCTTGTTAGATATTACATTCAAATTTTAAGTGAGCTTGAAAGACAACAAACCATGCTCTTAGGGATTCCCTTAGGTAGAGCCCAAAAAAAGATGAAGAAGAAGTATGAAGCTTCAACACAAATTCATGGTGGGACTAAAAGGACTCCCATGCATATGAAGTACTTTGGCATGGGCACCAAATGAAAAAAAAGGCTCTAAATAGGATTCCCATGGAAGGAAGGCTCTACCATATAAACTATGACACACTTATCAACAAGGAAGACTAGTGTCACAATTCAGTGGGGTCGATCCTAAGGCCAAATGAACTAGGAAATGGATAATGAAAAAAATGAAAGTAGGGAAAAACCTAACCTATATGCCAATTTTGAGGTTAATACCTGTCAGAATGGATCGATGCAATGAAAAATTGTCAAAGAAAAATGTCTCCAATATCCTGTAAATAAGGCTAATAACACTCATCCAGAAGTTAATAAATCCAATATAGATAGAAACTTTAGAAAACAAGAGGTTCTACTGAATACAAACTTGAAAACAACAAACATGGACTGTACAATATAGTACAAGGCACTGCACAACCTTACAACTCATGCATAGTACTGGTTCAGGTAGAGCCCACTGTTAGGCTCTGACTAAGAGTCTCTTCTATAGTCAACCTAAAAAGTATTCCAAAAGGGAAGAAAACACAAACCGTAGTGTAAGTCTTCCCATGGTATAGAAATCGTAGTCATGGATTCAAGGATAGCCTCATTCGAAGGAAATTCAATATCTGAGAAATCATGCGAACGAGGAGGGTTGAAAATCCCAAAGGGAGAAGTGAACTAACCATACTCCATATGATGATGGAGGTTCTGGCTAGGGCTGGCATAGTCTATCAGTGAGGAATCACAAGCACGAGGGATTGAGGATCTATAAATAGTGATATTAGACTCAAAAGGAGACTCAAGATCACTCAAAACAAGATGGGAAAATAAGGGCTCCCATGCCCCCATTGGATAACAAAACTGATCAATTATCAAGACCATGTCTTGAGAAAGAAAACATGATTGCACAGGTTCCTTCTCAGAAGCAATTGAACATAGAGGATAAGACACCACATAATTAACCCATGGCGGGGTAGAGTCTACAGAAACACTAGGAACACATAAAGGGGTAGACTGAACTAATGTTGAATTAGGATGGTGGTTACCAGATGCCAGCTAGTTGATAGTGAGAATGCTTCCATTGTGAGGGGAATTAATCACTTGGAAGAGTGTATACACAAAAACGTTCATAACATATACATAATCATGCCCGAGAAGCATATTGAAATATAACGGGCCATGCACTGCTATAACATTGACAAGGACAATATTCCCACCTAACGAGATAGGAAACTAGGGAAGAATCCCCAAATACTCACTAGGACGACTCTCAAATCCACCAACTCATGCGAAGAAGACATAGGCTCAAAAGAGTCCAAATCTTTCCAAGTAGAGGAGGATAAAATACTTATGGAGGATCCTTCATCGACAACACATCGGTAAATATTTTTTGAATTAAATTCAACCCTTATTTGAAAAGGTGTTGAATAAGGAAGGTGAGGCTCAACAAGGTCATTCCAATCAAAGGAAACCATCCTAGGACTTGGACGGTGTGTGATCGAAGTGAGTGGAATGCCCCCTTGTTCTGAAAGTACTAAACTAGAAATGCTAAAAACATAGTCGGTAGACACATCACTCCCCATCAGAAGAGTGGGACCATCCAAATATTGCATTGGTGTGACTACTTTGGTAGAATCGACACTCTCCAAGAGAAAAGTGGGATCAACTGAAGATTGCATCGATGTGGCCACTTTGGTAGATTCAACACTCTCCAAGAGAAGAGTGGGATCATCCTCAACATTGGCTGAATAGACTATGAGACATGGTTTGAAGGCACATCACCCCCCAAAATAGGAGTGGGTTCAGCTGAAGATTACATCGACATGACCACATCATCAACTAAAGGATGAATAGACTATGAGGAAACATCAGAAGAATCAAAATCACAATAGCTTGTAGACAGGTACCACAATATGCATGCCTCTGGAAGGCTAGGGAATAAATGAGTAATATTATCTCCCTTACAAATATTACAAGGGAACCTAGGCTTACATCCTATCCATCTAGGTTTCTCAACATAATCAATTCCCCAATCACGACTAGCAGTGGCTGGTTTCATATCTCCAACATGACTTGCAAAAGTTGGTGATTGGTCGATAACATGACTCGCAGAGGCTACAGACCTATCGCAAGTATGACTAGCAACGACTAGACTTTTCTCCCCATCATGACTTGTAGAGGCTGGGTGCTTTCCCCTAGCATGAATTGCATAGGTTGTGTGTCGGTCTTCAACTTGAATTGCATAGGTTGATCACCTATCTCCAACATGACTGATAGAGGTTGGTGATTTCTTCTTCTTATTCTTCCTCTTTCTATTTTGTTTATATGTCTATTTACTAGTAGCTAGAATTTCACCAGAGAAGGAAGGAGGAGGAGAACACTTTGTTGATAAAGGAATATCAACATGATTCCTATGACATAAGGTTCTTAATTGACAAGGGTCAAGAGAATTTGGGACATTTGGAATTGTACCCAACCAAACTGGTAGTCCCACATTCAACCCAAGAATGTAAAACATGGTTATTAAAGGGACACCAACTTTTCCAAAGAAAGGAAAATCACAAGAATCCCTTTGCGAAGGGGTTCCTTGGTTGGTATCGTCAAGAACCTTTTCCATGAAGATATTATGCACAGGTTATTCCCTTGTGGGATCATTCAAGTCTATAAAATTATCACACATTGACTCAGACGAACCAATGTTATAAAAATATATTCCTATAAGTAGGCAACTCGACATTTCTAAGCGGAAGACATAACTCATGACCAGTGGAGTGGGTGGTCTACCACCTTAGGTCAAATACCCAAAGAAATGATTGACTAACTCACTATGGAAAACTAGGGAGCACATAGAACACCACTAAGAAGAAAATCCTAAAACAATACAAACCAAACAAACAACCCTTCTGAATGCTTCCAACCTAGGGAGATGAAGTCCTAATCATCCAAAGCATTCACAAAGGAAAACTACTGGCCAAGAAAAGAAGTTACCTAGACCTCAAATTGACTGTCCCTTCGAGTGTCACCCAAAGAATACATAGTATGCCTAATGTACAACAATACGCCCCTCATAGTCACCTATGTGTCAACCTATATAATGGAGAATAGGCCACCAACTTGTAATAAACAACCATGTGGGTATAGTCGAAAATTGGGTGAGTTTATGGGCAGGGTAACTAATCATGAAGTTCCTCCTAAGGGCTGAAATGAAACAAGGCTAGAATCACTCTTAGATTACCTTGGATGGATCTAAGTGTCTCATAGGTATGACACAAGTCAGGATAGTAATTCTATAGGATTCACCCATAATACAAACTCTCCCAAACACTTTGTCGAGACCAAGAGTGGATATCTCCATCACCATCCTCCACGCGACCTCGTGTTTGACTCATGTGTGAGAGGAGCTTCCTAGATTGAGTAATTGCAAGGTGGATTTTTCACAACCTAGAAAAGACACCTAAGCTAATCTTTGGTTGTCCTTGGAGTGTTTAACTCTCCACACCTAATCCAAGGCCCTAGCCTAAGCTATTGGTGAACCATAGAAAAAGTGTTACTAATATATTTTAGATTAATGAGTTGGTTTTAGGGGATTTTCTTACTCAAGGAGTATGGAAGTGAAACTGATGTTGTTTGAGACTCTTGCAAAAATGAAACTTATTATAACACTGCAAAATAATACTTTACACTAATTCTAAAAATGAAAAAGAGCTTCAAGAAAAAAGCATGAATAATATTTCAAACCTAAAAATGAAATATTATCTCCTTTCTGTCCAAAATGCACAATGCAACTTTCAAGTGAAACAAAAGAGAAAATGAAAGGATTTTCTTTCTTATTTTTCTTTTGAAATTATTTCAATATGAGAATAAAAAACAACCCTATGCTAATTTATTTTTCTTTTTCAAATAAAAATGCAAAGAAAAACCAAAGAAAAAAAGAGACCTAAAAAACCATTTTTTTTTCTTCCAATCAAAGAAAAACTAACAAAAGATGTTAAAAGAAGTTGTGAAATACACGATTCATGGCCCTCATTTTTATTAAAATTCAAGATAACAATAATCCAAAAATGCTTGGAAACACAGAGAGACAAGAGGATTTTTTTTATTTTTATTTCATAAACAATCGGAGCCTACAAACTATCTAAAGCCCAAACAACATAAGATTATGGAACTCGGGAAGACCTAGGAACCACAAGTTTCCTATAGGAAAAGGAAAATATTTTGAAAAAATTCTCCAAAATAACAGAGATGCATGATGTGCATGACCAGCTTGCATATGTACGTAGGATTTATATAATTAAAAACACATATGTACACATGTTGTATAGAGACCAGGACACATAAACCTCTGTAAATTTTCCAAAAGAGAAAACGTTTCGACAAATAACTTGGGAAAGGGAAGCTGGTAGGAACTTGGAAGGTGACTAGAGACCCAACTTGACTCAGAACACTCAGAGTACTCAGAAAACTCAAAAAGAAACTGAAATTCAAATCAAACCAATATCTCTTACTAAGACCCTAGAGAGACTCCCCAGTGGAGTTGCCAATTCTTCTATGGGGAAATACCCCCTAAATTGGGTCTAAGGAACAGGCATAGTGATAACTCCCTTAAAATACTGAATTACCTATAATCTAACCCAACACAATCTAGACTAGGGGATAATAGAAAGAGAGAGAAGAGAAGGTTAAGAAGTGCACCTTGAATCCTTACAATTGATGTAGAACTCCTCCACTTGTTGTTGCCTCGTAGATCACAGATCTCCTCCCAAAGCTAACCTACAAGGGGTTAAGAATACAACACAACAACATATACAATCTCTAGCAATCACTTAAAAGTATAAATATAAATGTAAATGATCAAAATAGACAAGAACATGCACACATAGGGTTTTGGGACAAAGATAATATATTTTATTCATATACAAGATGAAAGGTTACAACCTTTTCTTTTGAACACCTCTCTATGAACCAAGTCCAGGATCCTCTTTCATGGCTCCAAGTGCATCAATACCACATAGAATTCTCACAAACAACATGCCATCAAGGGAAGAGGGAAGGGTTGCATAGGGAGAATGGCTAGGGGGGAAAGTTGAGGATAAAATTTAGAGCTATATGCAAAACTTGGGCAATGAGAGGGAAAGGATTTTGGGAGAGTTTTCTTATTCTCTTGTTCATATTTATAAATGACTCTCCAAGACCTCTTTTTATATGAGAAAAATATGTTTATTCGGTTTGGGGATGGTCTACAAGGGGTAGAATGGTTAGAAAACCCTCCATAGCCTGTAAACTCCGTTGAAATATGAGTAATTATATATTGTTTTCATTTTTTGGAGGTAAACGCAGTCTAACTAGCATGCATCACGCGTATGTATGTGGGTGTACTATCATGCATCCCACATATGTACGTAGGATAATGGTGCAGCAGAGCATGTACATTATCCAAAATGTTGTTTTGTATAAGGAAACCTCAGTAGTATGCTTGGAAAAGGATATAAATGGATGGGCTAGTGTCTTGGATGCATAGTTCTGGCATTTTTGGACTATAAAACTAACTTCAATTGAAAATTGGAATACACTGTTAGAAATATATCACCGATCTCTTTCATTTGAGCTACAAAAACAACTTTTTGGGTGAGTTGTTTATTAGTAGCAAAAAACACTATTTAGGGCCTCAAAAATTCCCTGCAAAAAGATAATCGTCAAACAATACAAAAATGTCACAGAAAATCATTAGTTTTCTATTGTTTTAGACCACCAATTGACTTCACATGCATCACTTATAAATTGTACACCCATATTTATCATGCACAAGTTCTACACATGCAACACTAAAATGTAGCGCATGCACCACGCACCTAGATCTAGTGTTCACCACTTTCTGTCATGCACCAATATCAACTATGCACAACTTTTGTGTCATGCGCTAATACCTAATATGCACAATTTTGTGTCATGCACCAATATTTTTCATGCATTGCAAGTTCCAAACCACACAATGCCAAGGTTTAGTTCCCTCACACCATGTGCCAATACTCCCTGCACACCATGAATTATACTTTCATGCTGCGTGAGTATTCAACATGCACACACTGCATACCAACATTGCACATGCACCAAAAAAATTTCACTGCACTCTACCAACACTCCATGTGCATACCTTGTGCACCACCTTATTATGTGTGTGCCACCATATTTTCACTGTGTTATGCCAAATTTTAGTGCAGTCACCTGCACACCAATATTATGTGCACGTCACCAATTCTGCACCGTATAGTGACAAATTTTAGTGCGTACAACTGCACACCATTATTTTTATGCACATCACTAACTCTGAACTGCACAATGCCAAACTTTAGTGTGCACACCCACACACCATTATTTTTCTTTACATCACCATCTCTGCACCGCACAACACCAAAATTTAGTGCACACACCCACCCACCATTATTTTTCCATGCAACACCAAATTTTAATGCACGCACCAATATTTTCCACAAATCATAAACTTTACACCATGCAACACAAAATTTTAGTGTGCACACTTGTGCACCATTAATTTTCTACACATCACCATTACTTAGCTCACACAAATATTTTCAACACTTAGTGGATTTTTCCATAATTTTGTTACAGAAATTAGGTCTTTTCCCAATTTCACCCAATTTGGTCCTAGGCGCCATGGCCACTTTGTAACTTAGAAATTCGGTCATCTACAGACCCGAATTTTCCGCATGAGAGATTGAAATTGCTTATTTTTAATTTCTAGATTGATTCTTCACAAGATGCAATCATACTCTAGAAACTAATTCTCTGTGAAGTTCCGCTTCGGTTTTTTATAACTCAACCCATCAAGGCTCAGTGTTGAAAATTGGGCTCTGATACAACTTTGTGATATCCCCAACTCTTTATTGGGGAATGCCACGAAAAAATTCTGAATTCTGATACAAGTAAATTAACTGATGTATTCTGCATATGAATAGAGATAAAAGGAATAATAACCATACAACAACAATAATTTATATATATATATAACATAGATCCCATAATAGAAAATTCATAAATACACAGACACAATGATTGAAATAAACACATGATAGACACTTATCTGTAACATACCGAACCACACATAGGCCAGGCCATGCTACCTTCAAGCCCACCCTTGGACTTCGTGCTCTTAACGCTACCTTATTTAATTAATAAGAATGCATAAGATACAAGATTTAGTGACATGCGCAACAATATCCAGCAAGCATGCATAATCTAATATTTATTTAAATGATAATTAAAATACACAACGAAATACATTCATACATAGATAATAATATCACAACAGAGAGAACATATATTTATAAAAATGTGACACCAATTGGTTGCAAATCAAGGACGTTCCACCCAATCGTAGACACCACTTCTCCAAATCTCAACAGTAGTGTCACCCCCGAGCCAGGGCTATGAATCCACAAGGATGGTTCCAAAGTGTACTTGGGTTCCCAAACCAGTCAGCTCTGAAGCTCTCACAAGTTTCCCAACACCCACAACAATCCAAGTACCCAGCTCTCTTCTACCCAGTCTATACCACCCCAAGAGAATCAACCACCACCCTTCTCTGTCATACAGTCCCTTAGGTATTCCTTCTCCTTATTTTCCAGGGCCTCCAACACAGCTAGTCCAGAATCTCAATGATGGAACTCTCAGGACTTGCAGTTGTGAGAAAACCAGGGCATAGGCCAATGCATCTCAGACATGCAAGCCTCAGGTCACGACTGGATTGCACCAGCGACCATTACAACCAACTATCCCATGGCTAATTCTCAACAGTTCCTTTCCCTTTCCCAAGCCAAGGTGCAGATGAGGACGGATCGGTGAATGGGTGAGTGAGTGCATGAAAGTATGTGAGAGAAAGAATGGTACAAAATGTAGAAGTGAAGGAGCGGACGAGCCAACGACCAAAAACCAACCCCACAATCAGACCATGGGTTTAAGTAACTTCATGGGGAATCAAGAAACTCTTGTCCTTCCCCAAGAAGCTCATGTAACCAATCCCCTCCCTTAGGAAAAAAGGGTAATTGACATAGAATAAAAACTTAGCCCCTAAATCCCCCTCTCTTGTGGAATCATAGCCCCCTATAACTCTAGTCCTTGTCCGTCTAGTAGCCATCCATGTAATTATTATTAATAATGATAAAAACATTACATGTCTTGGGCACACGGGCCTTTTAATAATTGTTTGGGAACCCTAGCCTCTAAGAATTGTAACAATACATTATTTAAAATGAGGGTTCAAAACTAGGGGTGTTACATTATCTCATGTAATAAACACCAATTGAATGAATGTAACACCATGTTTCCCCCAGTTTGTAAAAATAACTGGACTGGATAGAACTGTGGAAAACTCAGAAATGTGAATATGTGATGTGAATGGACCTTGTGGAAAAGGTCGATGAATGCGAATAACATTATGAATTTATATTGCAAGACTGTTGAGAGGGGATGTGCTGAAAAAGAGACCACGATGGCTGCAGAAAGGTGGTGGAAGGCACCTGGAAAGGTGGCGTTAACTTCCACCGAGAATCAATACCGTATTTGGACTTCACTGGCCCAGAATTAAATGTCTCGTAGGCTGGTAGGTAGATGGCTCCTCAGGAATTAATGAGGGATGGGGAGGTGTACTGCCCATCCGTAGAGCTGTCAGGATTGACCAACGCGAGGGAAATCGCGCCACACGCAACCTCGCAAGAGGATAAGGCATGGGGGAGAAGATATTGGTGGGGCAGACGCGAGGGGAAAAAGAGAACTCTGGCGATATGTAGAGTGGGTGATAGCAGAGAGGAAGGAGAGTAACCTTCTCTCCTGGTCACTGGAAAATAGAGAGGTAGTCTCACAACATCGTGGTCTCATCTCGGGGGTGGCTAGTGGTAAATCTGCTGGGAGTCGCTGAGCCTACGGTTGGGTGGAAATGAGCACCCCTCTCAGCAATTGCATAACCCCTGGTGTTATTTTTTGATAAGTGTTTTTCCTTTGGCATCTTGAAATATATGTATGCTGACATTTATGATCATGAGTTGTGAAATTGTGAATGATTTCATTATAAGAATGTCTGCATGGTGTCTTGATCAGTATTGGTAGTTGTATGTTTATATGGAAGGACTACGTGTGGCTTATGTCCTCTTAAAATTGTTATTTATATGCATGCTGATCTAATTTAGACTTTACGCCTGGTTTTCGGGAGAGAGATACCGTTAACTACCTTAGATAATACCCTGGGTAAACCTCCCCATAGAGACACCTTTCTTGAAAAAGCCATCAAGAACCTGGAAAAAGGAAATGAAGGTGCAAGGCCTTAATAAATCCCTAGTAAGTATCGAATCGATGGACGAGGTCCCATCGAGAGATCGGTGGTCACTCACGGTCGTCAGATCGGAAGAAGAAACTGGGGTGTCAATCGCCTTAACCCTGAATAGGTGTTAATCGACGGACAAGATCCCGTCGGGAAATATGTGGTCACCCATGACCATTAGATTGGTAGGAGAAAGTAGAGGGTTAAATGCCTTACCACTTTTCCTTTATTTGTCTTTGTGTGTAGCAAAGATATCGGGAATCGTAGATCCTCAAGGTCCATGAGAATATCTGGACCGTTGATTTTTCCTCGTCTAGGAAGTCGTGGGAGAATGCACAAGTTAGGAACCTCTCTGAGCCGTTAGATCTTGGCTAGAAAACTCGACAACTGTTGAATCTATCAGGAGATACCCGAGGGTTAAACCCCCATTGGATAAGGGCAAAAGCCCCAAAATAGATTTGGGTCGTCTGATTAAAGGAGGCCACGTGTTATGAGATTTCCCATTTCGGGAAATCAGGAGTCAGGAAATCGAGAGTTCTGGTGATGAGAGATCGGGATGTTCCATGGTGGAAACCCCGAAGTAGTCGTAGATCGACTGATTTTGGGAGGCTACGTGTCAAAATATTACCTGTTTCGGGAAATCGGGAATCAGGGATTTGGGAGTTCCGTTGACGAGAGGTCAGGCTCTCGCCTTGATAAATCCCGACTTATAAATATCGAGATATTAGTATGTGGTTAAGTCCCGATGAACGAACGAGATTCCTTCGAAGGATCTCAGGTTCTATAATGACCGTCAAATGTGGGGAAGAGACATCAACTTTAAGATGGGGCATGAATGCATCTTAAGGTAAGTGGCAATCAGATTTGAATGGCCAAAGTCCACCCGCCCAGATCTACGGCTGAGGCTTCATTCCGGAGCCCCCTTGTTGTTCTGCCTTTAGCAGTGAGGAGGGGTCCGGAATCGAACGTGCAACTCTGGAATGGTCAGGATCAATTCGCCTTGATCAACAACATTCAGGCGAATTTTGAACCCCCCTTGCCATTCTGCCTTTAATGGGGAGGGGTCCGGAATGGTGTGGTGTGTGAAGTGGGACCCGTCTCCTGTCACGCTGCCCACCGTGTCATGTTTCTCCTCTCACCACCTGTACTCCACTCAACTGCACAACAGGGCCGTTCCTAACGGCCATTTGCCAACCCTGTAAGGACTTGTCTCTATTGGCCAGTTACCAGCCCTGCTGGGGTTCGACGGTTGCAGAGTCGAATGATTCGACATCCCTGTAGCACCGAGGCATGAAATACAAAGAGGTACCATGAATTAATTGACCTGTGATCACGGCCCGCGATCACATGGGAGCAAAGAGAGAGAAAGAGCTAGCTTGCGCTAGGCCTCCGCAGAGGATTCGGAGGCTCTGATTCTGCTGAAATCAACGAAAAATGTGATTATGGTAGTGGGTGTGTGACAAAGTGGTATCAGAGCATGGTGACAACACTCGGCCTGATTGGGCTCATGAATGAGCTGCGCATAAGCTCCATTCGAATCACTCCTACGAGGAGTAACCCCTTAACTTAACTCTCTTATCGAGGATCAAAACTTGGAAACGAGAACCCGACTGTGTATGCATGTGAAAGAGTTATGAATTTATGCGCAAGTTCTAAAATGTATCTAACTCTTGACTAATAACCAACGTTTGTCTTTTCACCCAAGTAGACGATCAACCGCGGGAATTTATAGACATAGAGAATGGTGACCCACCAATAGGTGGGAGAAGGCTCCCACAATAGAGACAAAGAGTCTAATGAAAGAAGAGCAATAGGAACCCCTCTAGATCTAGCTGAGACTGTGAGGAGTCTAATGGTTGAATGTCAAAGTTGCAAGGTTGACAATGAAAGGATAATGAAAGAACAAGAAAAGAAAACTGAAATTAATGCAATTTTACTGCAGAGCTTATCCGACCTACAGTGACAAATGCAGCATGAACCCAAGATGTAGAAACATGGTCATATCAGTGGCCATATTGAGAGGAGCACCTCAAGGAAGGTCCACCCCAGAGGTAAAGGATCAGTGCCAGATGATTCCTCTGAGAAGGAAGCTGGTGATTCAAAAGGCTCTTCTAGCAGCAGGACCAGTTCCTATTCTTGAAGAAAACAGAAGAAGAAAAAGACTTCCAAGGGTCATAAATTTGAGGAATTCAGAAAGGACAAACCTCCCTCCTTCAACGGTGAGATAAATAAGGGAGAGGAAGTCGAGGCCTGGCTACTTGGACTAAAGAAATATTTCAGAGTCCATGATTTTTTAGAGAATTTGAAGGCCCGAGTGGACACTTTCAATATGAACATAAAATCTTCCATCTGGTGGGAAGATCTTAAGAATATCAAAGGGGTCCATAAGGAGGACCTTTCCTGGAAACAGTTTGAGAAGTACTTCCGGAAGAAGTATTTGTCGGAAAAATATTTCTACGAGAAGGCTAAAGAGTTTTATGAACTCAAACTGGGGAAACTCACTATAGAGGAATATGTCAACAAATTCCTCGACTTATTGAGATATGTACCCTACATAAAGGTAGAGAAGGCGAAGGTGCAACGCTTCATCAGTGGGATACCCAAGGAATATCGGAACCGAATTGAATTTGATAAGCCAAAGACCTTAGAAGACACTATTTGAAAGGCAACATATTGTCATGAACAATATGGACATTGGGCAGAGTCTCATGGAGACTGGAAACAAAAGAGTGGTTTGAGATTTCAGAAAAAGGGGATCAAATCCTCAGTATTTAAGAACTACAAGAAGAACCCTAGAATTAACTTTCTATCCTAGAGTGTACTCTAGCAGAACTTTCCCTCATTGGATGGAAATAAAACTTCTGGACCTATACTAGTGAAGACTGATAACCCAAAGAGAGAACCTCTGAAATGTCGGGGTTGTGGAGACGAGCATCTCCTAAGAGATTGTCCACGTCGACAACAGAACAGTCAGAAAGTTTATAACATTCAGGAAGCTACCACAGTCAATGATGTGGCAGGGAATGTGCCGCAGATTTATGCAGCCTTGGATAATAACCAAGCTGACCACCAAGCTTCAGTGGTGGAAATAGAAGGTATGCTTTTCAACCAT
This sequence comes from Picea engelmannii, assembly GCA_009831015.1. Taxonomy (NCBI): domain Eukaryota; kingdom Viridiplantae; phylum Streptophyta; class Pinopsida; order Pinales; family Pinaceae; genus Picea; species Picea engelmannii. The sequence continues at coordinate 25,465 of ML832835.1, forward strand.
TTGGTGTCTGTTTTGATTGACCCTGGTTCAAATTTGAGTTATATAGCCCCTAGAGATGTTGATAAGTGTAAGCTACAGCCATGAAAACAAACCAAGCCATGGTTGGTACAGTTAGCCACTGGCACCAAAAGAAGGGTAGAAGCGGTCATACCATCTTGCCAATTAATGTTGGGTGAATTCCCCACCCAAGCAACCCTTAACATATTACCCCTGGGATCATACGACCTGTTGATTGGTATGGACTGGCTGGCCACCCATAAAGCCAGACTGGACTGTTACCATAAAACCGTAGAATGTGTGAACAAAGAAGGAAAAAGGATAACCCTCCAAGGGATCCGAAAACTCGTCTTGGTGAGGCAAATATCAGCCCTGCAAATGAGAAAGTATTGCCGAAAAGGGTGTCCCCTATATGCAATACAGGTGTTGAAAACAATCGAAGGTGATAAACCAAGCCCTGATGATCACCCTATCCTGAGAGAATACAGAGATGTGTTTCTGGAAGAGGTACCGGGTCTACCTCCGAGAATAGACATTGACTTCTCGATAGATCTTGCACTAGGATCAGTGTCGGTGTCTAGGACACCCTACCGGATGAGCACACCTGAGTTAGTGGAACTCAAATTGCAATTGAAAGAAATGATCGATAAGGGTTATATTCAACCCAGCATGTCCCCATGGGGAGCACCAGTCCTGTTTGTGAAAAAGAAGGACGACACCCTTAGACTGTGCATAGATTATAGACAACTCAATAAAGTAACCATAAAGAACAAGTACCCCTTTCCTAGGATCGATGATCTATTCGATCAGTTGGGAGGTGCATCTATTTTCTCAAAGATTGACTTGAGGTCGGGATACCATCAAGTCCGAATCAAGGGTAAAGACATCCATAAAATCGCTTTCCGGACACGGTATGGTCACTATGAGTTTTTGGTAGTTCCATTTGGGTTAACCAATTCCCCTGCCACTTTCATGTGCTTAATGAACAATGTACTCAGTAAATTTTTAGATAAATTTGTACTAGTTTTTATTGATGATATATTAATCTACTCTAAGAATAGAGAAGAACATGAAGAGCATCTTAGAATTGTGCTGCAAGTGCTAAGAGAGCATCATCTCTATGCTAAATTTAGC
>ML832835.1:33077-60209 GCA_009831015.1 Picea engelmannii
AGGGGGATAAACTCCACTAAGAATGGAAAAGAGGGGGATAAAGGCTAGGAAGAGAGCCAAACCAATGAAATATTAATAAAATATTTCCAAACAAAGCCAAAAGGGCATAATCATGATGTTAACCTAAGCTTCCTAGAGGGAGGGAAAAAACCACTAAGTAGGTGCAAGGGAGAGTTCAAGAGATGACAAGTAGATCTCTAGGTGCATGCAAAACGAATGACTTACATAAGTGAATTTTCACTTATTTTTTTATTTTTATAGACATCCATGTTGCTAGTGGATGGTTACACTCTCCATGCTCGTTACCATATCATTGTTGTTGAACACGATGCTTATAAATTTACCATTCTTATGAAGAAGCTTAAGGAGGATTGTTGGAGTTAAGCTGAAGAGGAGGGTTGTCAGACTCATGTGCATTCTCTCCAGGTGAGATATTTGCAAGGAATTTGATTCCTAGAGGTGCCAAGTTGCTATCATAGATCTCTGAGTAGTATTTTATGGATTGTTGTTGAAGCCTGACAAGGAAGTGGGGAAACCAAAGGGATACACTTCTTGGGTGGGAAAAGCATGTGGGTAAAGTAAAGTTTGTAGATAACTTTATGAACCTGACACCTGTATTGAGTTATTGTTTCTTCTAAGAGACATCATGGGATAGATTATCCTTACCCAAGTGGAGTTTAATCCCTAGCTTGGGGGTGACCTGCTGTCAATTTGTGGGCACCAATGTTTAAGTTTGGGAGGAAATCTATAGGCCTTCATGTAGTAAGTGGTTCATTTATTCTAGATAAGTGTTGATTATATGATTGTTAAATTTTTTGTTGAATGGGAAATGTAAGAAATCTTATGTTGAGTATTATGGTAAAAATTATTATGAATTATTGTCATAGATAATTTCTATAGTACTTAACACTATCTAAATAATACTCTCTATCGGAATTGTATAGGAGTTGTAATCCAATAATTTTGTCATAGGTTTTATAATTGTCATTATCCTAAGCATTTTGGTAATGAGACTAATCCAACATTGTAGTGTTGCAGCTGTAATACCCTGAAAATGAATATTAATGGTTCTATTTAAATCTGCAACTGTTAAATAGGAAAATATGAGTACACATGTTAAGTAGAGTAATTACCCATGTTGTTACAAGCGAAGTCAATTTATGGACAATCATAAGTGAGTAAAATATCGGTATTTTAGGCTGGAAAGGCCTTAAACAGATATAGATGATGCGTTGGGAATGAATTTCATCCTTACACAATGATGAGAAAAGTACTAGCATATTTGGGCGGGTTTTACAAACTCAAAATGGTCCTAAACGAATTAGGAAAGCCGCAAAATGAAACCCAAATCGTTAAAGACTTGAATCAGACTAATTTAACTGCAAAATCTGTGCATCTCTCAGATGAAATTGTAGCCATGGATTTCGATACTGTGAGTTAATCCTGGCTATCGATCAGAGTCTATTGTACTCCATCACGTGCCTTTCTCTTCAGATCCTTTCCAACTGTTATATTCTTCAAAGGCAGATCAAAACATCATGACTGTTAATTGAGGTACTAGTACACGAGGAATCATTGAGGATCCAAGTTGTTTTCATTTGTTGGATCCATCAGAGAGAAAGTTAAGGAGGGTAAGGATCGTTATATTCATAACAGAAAGTATCTTTGGAGTCCAATGTTTGTATTAGTTATGATAAGTGAGACTCCTATGGATAGACTCCGAGTGAGGATCTCAAAAATCGATTGAGTTGATTTTGAGGAGAAATCCTTGTCATTGGATCTATGATGTTATATCATGATCGATAGTTAACATGGATACTAGGGTAGTAGTCTACATGTCCTTAATTTAATTTGTGGCATTAGATGATTGGCCAAACAGTTGGGCGTGGCCCCATTAGGGTGATATGCATCCATAACTCCTCATCCTTAGTCACCACAGTTGATTTAAGGATTAGATTGATCACAACCACTCATTAGAGGTAGGTTTTCAGAGTAGAAGGGTTAAGATAATCCGATGGGAAGGGATCAAGGGATAATTTTGGTTGTCAATTGATGATCGACCAAGTCATGATATCTACCATCCATTGCAAAGGAATCTTCAGAACCATCTAGGCCACTAAAGTGGAAACACTCTGATAAACAGGCTCTGAGGAATAATTTCAGTCATCCATCTAAGTCCAACCTAGGAATGATTTTGACTGTGGATCTCAAAGGTATCCTTTATATGAGATAAAAAAGAAACTAACATGGCCAGAGTGCCACATGCCAAGACAAGTGGCAACATTAGATAAGACAACATTTCCTAGTCACCAAATCAGTTTCCACATGGATATTCATTAAGAAAGGATAAGGAGGGGTGATGTCAAGATGATATCACAATGATAGAGGAAGCCTACATATGCTATGAGGAAACTTGGTGGTTGGTGGTTGGTCTAGGTAGTGGGGGAGAGTCCCTATCAATTCCAAGCCATGGAAAAATGGTTTTATCGAGACCATTGATCAGATTTGGAATCACCAAATCATGGTCATTCATCGCTATGGAGTCGTTGGAGTAGTCTTGACTAAGGTACTCCAATGGGGAAGGCACTGAGAGGTGATCATGGTCATATATCAGATAAGGGACAAGGTGGAATATCCACCATCGATTTGGGAGGTTCGTTGGGACAAGGCCAAAAGAATATGATGTCATACTCACGAGGTTGATTTCACTCCACCATTGTGCAAAGGACAGATGTCAACACCGGGAGGACATATCAAGGGTGAACATTGATGTGAACACCACGTTAGTCCATGTGAAGGGTCCATATGTCAAGTGGCATATTGTTTTAGTCTTTTGAGGGACAAAAGGTGGCATGGCTTGAGTTCCACATGTCAATCTAGGTGGCACTGCCAGGTAGGTCCACATGTCTTGGAAGATAACTAGGATACTATGTATAATTCCATTTAAGTTGGCTAGAAATGGAGTAACAACGAGATGATGCACGTGCCATCATGTTCATAGGATAAAATGTGGTATCTTGTGTATATATGGAAGGGATGGGCATGGAATTTTGTGAATGGTTTACATTGGAACAAGTTTCTAAACCATAGCCTTCATATATATCAGAGACCGATCTCAACCATCCTTCAGAGAGGGATTGGTTAGAGTGGTTGTGAATACAAGAGGAGGAAGTACTCTGGAAGGAATACATTCAGGTTCAGTCAAGGTCGTTGATCGAAGGATGGCCACATTGCATAACAATCATTGAATTTGTAATGGGGTATGCAAGTTAAAATAAGGGGCTACATAGAAAGGGAATTACCCATCCTCTAGGTTGGATGCTTCAATGAAATTAGAGCCATTGATCATCTTTTTACTTGGACCATCCGATTTTTTGGAGTCAGTAAAATATCCCACAGTGGAAGGAATTTGACTGAAGGTCTCTGACTATAGCGAAGAGAGTTGTCTGAGGGACCGATAACACATGCGTTTGAAGGATGATGTTGAAGGCACCACATAAACACCACATAGGAATCACACATGTACTGGTGTGACACATGGATTCCACGTGGCACAAAGGTGGAAAAGAGGGTTCAAAGGGACAAAAACATTAAAATGTTGTAACTTTTAAATCTGAACTTGAATTTGAGTGCGGTTATAGTCGTTAGAAATATATGAACGAGCATAAACCATTTAATAAGTCTAATTGAGGAGGTGAAGAAAAGGAAAAAAAAATTGATGCCCCTTTCCTCAGAAGGTACATAAGGGTTTAGGTATGTTACATTTTTTCATGGGATGAAAAGGAACAACTTGCGATTGGGAAAAAAGGTGGTGTGTAGTTAAGCAAAAATGGCATGATTTAGTGTCTTAGGATGGTAGCCTTGAGATGATTCCCATCAAGTGATCAGGTGACAAACAATTGTATAACATAGTGCCATGAGTCAAATAATATTTCATTTCATAATACCATGGATCAATATTGATAGGTATATGTAACATCCACATCTCTCTATTGGGGAATGCCACACCAAAATTCTGAATTATGATATAATTAAATTAATTGATGTATTCTTCATATGAAATGAGTTAAGAGGAATAATAAACATACAACAACAATAATTTATATACAAAAATAACAAATATTCCATAATAGAAAACTCATAAACACACACAAACATAGTGATTGTAATAAGCACGTGATACACACTAATGTCATGTAATAAACACCAACTGCATGCAGACCTTCCACATTCCACCCATCCATAGAACAAAATGATCATAATATTAACAATGGGTCACCCTTGAGCTAGGGATAAACTCTACTAGGGAAAAGGGAATACTAATCGAGTCTAAGGTCTGATAAGTAGTATAATTGCTTTGCCCGAGGTGCCAAGTTGTTGCAACTAGCCTACAGTATCTCATTTCCCACATGTCTATCCCACTCGAGGAAGTGTGCCCCTTCTCTACTCAACAGTTCCTTGGCTTCTCCACTACCCTTCTGGGGATTAAAAAAAAATCCAGATAGGAAGTATGAGAGCCCTGTAACTATTTCCCAGTGCACCAGGGAACAATTCCAAGTAGTTTATCTCCTAGAGAAACTACTCACGGGCCTGACAACCTGCTTCTTAGACATAGAAAATCTATCACCTTGAGAGAAATTCCTATAGGCTTGAAAAACCGCTTCTTCAACCATGGGCCTAACAACCCACCTCTTTGACCATAAGCCTGACAACCCACCTCTTCAACCTGTAGCCAAACTAGGTACATGTACAGATGGTATCATGGATGAGTGGATGGTAGGAAATCATTAGTGAATAATCTCAAAATGATTAGAATTACACTAAATATCCCTATTATATATATGAATGTGCCTTTTATGAAACATGGAAACCAAGTGAATCTCTTGTCCACCCTTTTTAAACTTAGGATATATAAATTTATATCCATACTTTAACCTTTTAGGAATATTAATATAATATTCCATTGGGCTCAAGCCCCCTTTAGCTTAGCCCCTTTCCTAGAATCTTAGCTCCCTTACCCTTTCTCATGGAGTTTATCCCCCTATCTCTTTTTTTTGGTCAGTCTGCAACAATGGTGTACTTTATTAATAATATGAGTATGATTTATAATTAAAATACATGAACGATGGCCTTTATCATCTAGGATCCCTGGCATAATAATCATATAAGCATTCTATCCTATAATAACCTAGCTCACTAGTCTATAAAACACAACATATATACAAAGGCTCCTTGGCCTCAAGATCACACACTCAATCTAGTGTGCATGAAACTTTGGGATGTGTGCACTCTTCTTTTGGTGTGCCATCCTCACGCACTTACACACGTGTGTGATACTTTATAAATGTATGGACTTCTTTGGTATGATATTCTCGTGCACTGACTCAATGCATGCAGAACCAAACCAAATACCTTATACCATCAACTCACTAGTTTATATGTATAATTACATTTACAATAAGTACCCACAACTCACTAGCCTATGTGTTCCTTTACATTTATGTTTACAATTGGGTTCGACCTAGGGGTATTACATTCCCCTCCCCCTTATTTATGCACTCTCCTTAGTGCATTATATACCAGGTACAAATCAAAATTCTTCAAAAAGATCCATGCCTTTGCTAATGAATCTTGTTATCCACCTGGTGCTCTTCTATCAAGCACCAAAATCATGTATTCATACTGCAACTAGAAGTCATTTTCTCTATTCCATAGAATTGCTTCAGGAAAGAATTCATCTCATTATTCCATTTGACACACCCTCATGATTACAACTACAATGCCATAAGCATCTTTGAGCTTCCTCTTTCTTGTTGCACTCACATTTCCAGACTCCGGTATCCCTTCACTACTACTTAGTCCCTCAATGATCCATCTTGCCAAGGATTTCACACCCGAGGAGAGCCCTAACTCATTACTAGAACCCCACCAAGGTTATACATTTATAAGACTCTAGTGTCTTCAACATGATTTGTTCCTTCCAATAATTCCAACTTTAATGAATATTATCTCATTTGTTTCACACACATACAGTCATTATGAGAGCATATGATAAAAAATTCATTTAGAAATTAAAATTTATTTCATAAGGAAAAATCAACTTTTCCCCAAGTATGATATCCCTCTCATATATTTCTTGGTTGTTACAAAAACAAGATTGATTATTTTTTATGGATTTAAGCAATGCCACAGTTAAGACAAAATTTCCTCCAATCTTTCCATATTACATTCATACAACAGATGATTAGTATTTCATATACCATAACATTCTATTTTAATACTTAAAAAGGTGTGCATGTGATTTCAGAATTTTCTACACTTCAGAATTCAATCACAACTATCAACAATTTATTAAATAGAATAAAATTATCATTCTCTGCATATGCATGTTCACAATTAATATCTTCATTATTTTTTTTCAATATCATTAATTTCATTACTCTATTTTCTAAACAGAAAATTTCTTGTAGTAAATGCTCATGTAACTACTTGAATTGTAACTTTCCTGTTGCAATGTATAATAGCCCCTGAAATGTCCTCTACTCCACGAGTGAGTAATAATTGTATCATTTTAGTTGTTAGCATAATAATTTCCATTCAATAACATGTAAACATGCCTTCACAAAAATCCATTCAACAAATGCATTCAAGCAGAACAATTCTATTATACATAAGTGCAAGTATACTACTGACTATGCTTGAGTGCAATTCTCAATGGATATCCATTCAATGCACTTTTTCATTCATTTTTCAGAATTCTTGATATCTAAGCCATGTATCTCACCATTGGAAAATTGGAAAATCTAGCCAATGCCTTGACACACTCTGCATACACTTCTTATTGTCTGCTTAACTATTTGGATGCCTTCTTTTTCAACCTAAACACTACACCAAGAATATAATTTGATGGTGTTCATTAGTGTTAGAAAAATGTTTGCAGTCCTAATATTATTTAGAAATAGGAAGCTTATTGGATATTTGTGTGGAACATAGCCTTCCATAACCAACCATGGCATGGTCTCATACATGACTAGCTATCTTGGCATCCATGCCTATAACATGGTCATACCCTTTATTGCTTTGGTTATTAGCTCATAACCACAAAATCCATACTATGGTATTGTATCACATGTATGCATTCAAAAGATAACATTTTTTTATAATTACCACAGGCCTGCATCCTTTACCACCCCTAGTGGTATCTTATTTCCATTAATGTATTCAAATTATACATTAAAGTCATGTTATAAAATAACTCTACCTAGGGAATTCTTACCTAATTCCCTTTAGTAATTATGCAACAAAAATACATAAGAATTATACCTGCGTAGTTGTCATTAAATCATTTTGATTCTACCTAATTAGTTGATAACAATAGAAGATCTTGTGCCTCTTTTATTAGTCTTATAATCAACACTTCATCTTTCTATTGCTTCCCTCCATATGAAGAAAAATTAGTAGAAACACTTGCAATCATGCAAGAATTCTCTCTTTCCTTTTACAACAAGCACCATTAGCAGCTTTCATATTAATATATATTCAACAATAGACTAATCCTAGTCTTATGATGTTATATATGTATATTAACAACACAACATTCATCAATGCATATTTATATGCACTGATAATGCATCCTCAACATGCTCATAAATGCATTTGCATGCCAATTTCTTGTACTATGTATGGTTGTCCAACAAGCCATAACATAATTGTTGCTACAGTAATTGCAACAACCTCTTTATCCCTATATCACTTTTCTTTGTTGTTCCCTTACTGAGTACTTTTCCATCTAAACTACTCTTGATCAATTTTATATTTTTAGACAAATGGTGATATGAACTTCATCCTTAATTATTTCCTAGATCCATCAGAACAAACACATGCATGAGAAAATTGCATTTCCAAACATGCTCTCTTATTGAATTTAGATATTTAACATCAATTTCTTTATTGAAACAAATTGATTTAACCTTTCCTTGATTGAACATGCTCATAAATGCAGTGGCATGCCAATTTCTTGTACCATGTATGGTTTTCCAACAAGCCATAACATATTTTTTTCTACAGTAATTGCAACAACCTCTTTCTCCTTGTATCGCTTTTCTTTATTGTTCCCTTACTAAGCACTTTTCCATCTAAGATACTCTTGATCAGTTTTATATTTTCAGCAAAACAATATGTTGATATGAACTTTATCCTTAATTATTTCCTGGATCCATATCACCAAACACATGCATGACCAAATTGCATTTCTAGACATGCTCTCTTATTGACTTTATATATTTAACACCAATTTATTTATTGAAACAAATTGATTAAGAATTTACTTGATTGAACATGTCAGCACTTGGATTTTCTTGAATCATTACTTTCTCATGTCTTGACTATCTGATTTCAACCTGGCTTGCATAGTCAACTTCCATCATGCCATATTGATGCGCATATGTCTTCTTCACCAATTGTTCATGGACTTTAGACACTTCCATAATTCACTGAATTTACGGATTTCCTCTCCCAAAACTTTGATTTCATCCTTCTAAAGGTAATCTATACATAATGCATTGTTGATGGATCTGCTGACACTTCTTTAGTATGTACACACCTTTATTGCTTCACCCCTGAAGTTCTATCATACAACCATGATTCTGCTATGCTACTATGATAACCATCATGGGGGTGCTATCCTAAAATTGTAGCACCGATCGTTGGAAATGTGTCCTTTATCTCCAAGTACACCCTATGTCTTTCTTTATAAGAAACTAACATCATGACAGAGAATTATTTTGAGAACAACGCTTTCCACAATGTGTTACCTTATCTGTACATTGACACCCTTTATGGTGAATGTATCTTCACTACTTTAGCCAGTAAATATTTCCCTCTTGTTTCGTGATTCCACTCTAATTACAATCAATGGATTTCTTCTAGTATTTTCCTTCACCCATAAATTTTTTCTTCTTATCTTCCCAAGCCTTCATGGTTGCATCTAGAACCCTACCTTATGATTCTTTAGTCTTGGCCTTTGATCATCTTGTGCAAGATTCTCATCATAGCACTCTGGCCTTGAGTACCTATTTTTATCTTTAACCAAAATTTCAATCCTCTCACATGTTATGAAAACCATCTCTCCACACTTCCATGGTCTCAACTTCATGCATATCCATTACTCTAAGTATAGACATTTTCTGCTGGTATCTTCCTTAATAAACCATTCCACATTTTGAATAACTAACCCTAACTTGTTACTCATACCTGAACATACCACTTGATAAGGAAAATTTTATATGATTTATCATCAAACTTAATATATTCTTGCAATACATTTATTATAAAAGATAACAATTTGAAAAATTCTAATTAGAGAAGGCATACAACCACAATATACAACTTTGGTAATACATGCACAATTTTTCCCTTTCATGGTTACTAGAAATATTCTCATGAATTCCCATGAATTTTGTTATCCATTTCACAATGTTGGGTGATTACATGGAATCCTCTATCCAATACCTTTCCAATGAATTCATTCTTACTCAAATCTGAGTTTTGAGTAGAAAATTATGGTCATTTGATTATTACCCAAAAATGTTTGTTGTTCACCTATTAACCATGTGCAATGCCTATGCATAATTGCATATGTTCCTTTTACAATTTAACAATATCTCAACTGGGTGTCTTCACTAACATAATATGGACACTCTAGCCAATTTTCACCTTCATCGGAGCTCCAAGTTGTTGGATACAACCTGCTGAAGTTTAAGGCCAATCAATATTTTTGGCCCTGAATGCTATAGGTACCTTCTATTCCCTCCTAAATTATTTTAATGTGCCCATAATTTTCATTTAGCTCCATGAATGTGTTTTATGGCTCAATGATTTCCATAGACTATTCCTATGACTCAATCTTGTTCCTAAGAAGGAAATTACGGTCTTAAGAAGTTAATTGGGTCTTAAAATTTACCCTCCATTGTTTGGGTTATAATTCACTCATCCTAACTGCTATGGGGAAATTCCCCCTAAAACGGGTCTAAGGAATAGGCAGAGCTATAAATCCCTTAAAATACTGACTTATCTCTAATCTACCCCAAAAATATCTATACTAAGTGATCAGAGAAAGAGACAGAAGATAATAGTAAGAAGTGCACCTTGAATCCTTACAATGGATGTAGAACTCCTCGACTTGTTGTTTCCTCGTATATCACAGATATCCTCCCAAATCTGACCTGCAAGGGGTAAGAATACAACACAACAACATATACATCCTCTAGCAATCACTTAAAAGCCTAACTATAAATGTAAATGATCAAAATAGAGAAGAACATGTACACATAGGGTTTTTGGACAAAGATAATCTCTTTTATTCATATACAATATGAAAGGTTACACCCTTTTCTTGCGAACACCATTCTACGAACCAAGTCTGGTCTCCTCTATCGTGGATCCAAGTGCATCAATCCCACATAGAATTCTCACAACCAAAATTCCATCAAGGGAAGAAGAAAGGGTTTCAACACGCATATGTATGCGGGTGGACTAACATGCATCCCACATATGTACACAAGTTAATGGTGTAGTAGAGCGCGTACATTATCCAAAAAGTTGTTTTTTACAAGGAAACCTCATCAATATGCTTGCCAAAGGATGCAAATTGACGAGCCAATGTCTTGGATGCATAGATGTGGAATTTTTGGACAATAACATATGCCCCCTAATGTGTAAGGTTAGAAGAGAAATTGATGGCTCAAATACATTATAACATCTTTAAATAGTGGGAAGGCACGAAGTCGAGTGATCCCAAGATGAGTATTCATGAGCGTGTCATTTGCAAAATAATGATAATTTTACTAAGGTGGGAATACCCATGCTTGGGATAAACTAAGCATGGTTGCCAATCAAGTACACTGCAGATCCATGTCATATATATAATAATCATGGCTACATGACTAATGTATATGCCAATATAAAGTGTAGTCATGAACAATACAAAACTGATCTACATCTCAAAATCATTAGAATGTATACAATGTTATAGAAATCTTCAAGAGGCATCAATTCTTGTGGCCGGAGATGCTAACTTCATAGTTCGAGCAACAACTTCAAGATATTCAAAACTCAGGTAGGAGTACAAAAGGAGTGTAAGACTCACTACTCTGAGGTCTTCGACATGTTGTCGTGGAAATACTGGAGGACCTAGATCATCATGTACAAAACTTAATTTATTTTGAATGTGAATTTGACTAGACTCTCGGGATGGCCGACTCATGAAGGTCAAGAGACTAACTACAAAATTCCCGACTCAGGTTGGAAAAACATACCTTGGATAAACACATGACAAAATGATGAGACTCAAGAAACATATTATTGACATAAGTCTGTGGCACATGATGCAACACAAACTCTAAATATGTTTGTAAGAGTAACCAAACAGAGGAGGACACAACTCTATGTAACGAGAACAACTTCTTAAGGCCATACTAGATCCCAATTCTTGCATAAAAAATGGAAGGATGTTCTTTGTCCAAGGCCGACTTTCTTGCTGCTGATAAAAGAGAATGTATATCCCATCCCCTCTTTTTTGAATATTTGATTTTTTTTATCTTTTTCATGTATTTAACAAGCTTGAAAAAAATTAAAAGAATTCTATGTTACAAAGGAGGAATGAGTGTCACAAGGAAAGTAAACTAGTTATAAGAACATGGAACATATTGATGCTTAGTGCAAAGAGACATGTGCAGGATAAGGACACTTGGGAAAATTACTCCAAGGGTAAAGGTGTCAGATTGCAAGGGAAAAATTCTACAAGGCTTACACCTAAGGAATTCTCTAAAGGTTCAGTAATAGCAACATGAAGTCGACATTAGGCCAAAGACGTAAGGATGATACATGTGATGTGATTACAACATGACACAATAAGAATCCTTCCATGTGGAGTTTTACAAGCCCAAAGAAGGTAAGATTAGTGGTTTTCCATTTTTAGAGAGTCTGAAAAAAATTAAAAAAAAGTCTCCAGAGTGATGTTTTTCATAAGGTTAGTCCCAGGTCCCAAAAAAGAATAAAATCATACCAAGGATAACTCTTTTGGTCATTAAGTCCAGAGTATTCCTTTTTTGTAATTATCCCAGTAGGTCCAAACAATGGTTAAACTTATACCGAAAGGACGTCTCTTCAAAACCATTTTAACGAGTGTGATAAAGACAAGATCACTTAGATATCTTTTCAATTTTAAGGAGTATGAAAAGAGATGAATGATGGACACACCTCCTTTTTTGTAATTTACTCTCCTAAGCCTAAAAAATTATAAAACATAACTTGAGAGAAATCTCCTGGTGAGACATGTCTCCCGAGGTGTACCTTTTTCCTAGATGATCTATTGGCCGAAAAAATGGTTAAACTTATGCCAAATAGATATTACTTCTGCACCAATTAATGGGTGTTAAAGGAACAAGTTCACTCGATGATCTTTTCATATTTAGGGAGTTTGAAAAGAGCCTAACTATGGACTCCAAGGAGTTTCCTTTTTCGTAAATAATCTCCAAGGCCCAAAAAAGAGATAAACAAAAACCAAGGAGAATGTCCCTTTTTTCGCAAATTTAGTCCCTCATGCCCGAAAAAGGGTTAAACTTATTCCTGAGAATACTCTCCTAGAGAACCGTAGCTCCTAGGGCATACCTTTTTCGTAAAAAAAACCATCCTGAACAAAAAAGGGGTAAACTATGGCAGGATAGATGTGCCTTCAAATTTTAGTTTGACGAGAGTGAAGGTCAACAAGATCACTCAACAATATTTTCAATTTAAGAGAGTCTTAAAAGGGTTTAAATAAGACTCCAAGGGGGTTCCTTTTCTTAAGTAATCCAAATGAGGCTGAAAAGGATAAATAAATTCTTGTTAGATATTACATTCAAATTTTAAGTGAGCTTGAAAGACAACAAACCATGCTCTTAGGGATTCCCTTAGGTAGAGCCCAAAAAAAGATGAAGAAGAAGTATGAAGCTTCAACACAAATTCATGGTGGGACTAAAAGGACTCCCATGCATATGAAGTACTTTGGCATGGGCACCAAATGAAAAAAAAGGCTCTAAATAGGATTCCCATGGAAGGAAGGCTCTACCATATAAACTATGACACACTTATCAACAAGGAAGACTAGTGTCACAATTCAGTGGGGTCGATCCTAAGGCCAAATGAACTAGGAAATGGATAATGAAAAAAATGAAAGTAGGGAAAAACCTAACCTATATGCCAATTTTGAGGTTAATACCTGTCAGAATGGATCGATGCAATGAAAAATTGTCAAAGAAAAATGTCTCCAATATCCTGTAAATAAGGCTAATAACACTCATCCAGAAGTTAATAAATCCAATATAGATAGAAACTTTAGAAAACAAGAGGTTCTACTGAATACAAACTTGAAAACAACAAACATGGACTGTACAATATAGTACAAGGCACTGCACAACCTTACAACTCATGCATAGTACTGGTTCAGGTAGAGCCCACTGTTAGGCTCTGACTAAGAGTCTCTTCTATAGTCAACCTAAAAAGTATTCCAAAAGGGAAGAAAACACAAACCGTAGTGTAAGTCTTCCCATGGTATAGAAATCGTAGTCATGGATTCAAGGATAGCCTCATTCGAAGGAAATTCAATATCTGAGAAATCATGCGAACGAGGAGGGTTGAAAATCCCAAAGGGAGAAGTGAACTAACCATACTCCATATGATGATGGAGGTTCTGGCTAGGGCTGGCATAGTCTATCAGTGAGGAATCACAAGCACGAGGGATTGAGGATCTATAAATAGTGATATTAGACTCAAAAGGAGACTCAAGATCACTCAAAACAAGATGGGAAAATAAGGGCTCCCATGCCCCCATTGGATAACAAAACTGATCAATTATCAAGACCATGTCTTGAGAAAGAAAACATGATTGCACAGGTTCCTTCTCAGAAGCAATTGAACATAGAGGATAAGACACCACATAATTAACCCATGGCGGGGTAGAGTCTACAGAAACACTAGGAACACATAAAGGGGTAGACTGAACTAATGT
The DNA here is from genome assembly GCA_009831015.1 of Picea engelmannii. Classification (NCBI taxonomy): domain Eukaryota; kingdom Viridiplantae; phylum Streptophyta; class Pinopsida; order Pinales; family Pinaceae; genus Picea; species Picea engelmannii. The sequence continues at coordinate 47,125 of ML832835.1, forward strand.
TGAATTAGGATGGTGGTTACCAGATGCCAGCTAGTTGATAGTGAGAATGCTTCCATTGTGAGGGGAATTAATCACTTGGAAGAGTGTATACACAAAAACGTTCATAACATATACATAATCATGCCCGAGAAGCATATTGAAATATAACGGGCCATGCACTGCTATAACATTGACAAGGACAATATTCCCACCTAACGAGATAGGAAACTAGGGAAGAATCCCCAAATACTCACTAGGACGACTCTCAAATCCACCAACTCATGCGAAGAAGACATAGGCTCAAAAGAGTCCAAATCTTTCCAAGTAGAGGAGGATAAAATACTTATGGAGGATCCTTCATCGACAACACATCGGTAAATATTTTTTGAATTAAATTCAACCCTTATTTGAAAAGGTGTTGAATAAGGAAGGTGAGGCTCAACAAGGTCATTCCAATCAAAGGAAACCATCCTAGGACTTGGACGGTGTGTGATCGAAGTGAGTGGAATGCCCCCTTGTTCTGAAAGTACTAAACTAGAAATGCTAAAAACATAGTCGGTAGACACATCACTCCCCATCAGAAGAGTGGGACCATCCAAATATTGCATTGGTGTGACTACTTTGGTAGAATCGACACTCTCCAAGAGAAAAGTGGGATCAACTGAAGATTGCATCGATGTGGCCACTTTGGTAGATTCAACACTCTCCAAGAGAAGAGTGGGATCATCCTCAACATTGGCTGAATAGACTATGAGACATGGTTTGAAGGCACATCACCCCCCAAAATAGGAGTGGGTTCAGCTGAAGATTACATCGACATGACCACATCATCAACTAAAGGATGAATAGACTATGAGGAAACATCAGAAGAATCAAAATCACAATAGCTTGTAGACAGGTACCACAATATGCATGCCTCTGGAAGGCTAGGGAATAAATGAGTAATATTATCTCCCTTACAAATATTACAAGGGAACCTAGGCTTACATCCTATCCATCTAGGTTTCTCAACATAATCAATTCCCCAATCACGACTAGCAGTGGCTGGTTTCATATCTCCAACATGACTTGCAAAAGTTGGTGATTGGTCGATAACATGACTCGCAGAGGCTACAGACCTATCGCAAGTATGACTAGCAACGACTAGACTTTTCTCCCCATCATGACTTGTAGAGGCTGGGTGCTTTCCCCTAGCATGAATTGCATAGGTTGTGTGTCGGTCTTCAACTTGAATTGCATAGGTTGATCACCTATCTCCAACATGACTGATAGAGGTTGGTGATTTCTTCTTCTTATTCTTCCTCTTTCTATTTTGTTTATATGTCTATTTACTAGTAGCTAGAATTTCACCAGAGAAGGAAGGAGGAGGAGAACACTTTGTTGATAAAGGAATATCAACATGATTCCTATGACATAAGGTTCTTAATTGACAAGGGTCAAGAGAATTTGGGACATTTGGAATTGTACCCAACCAAACTGGTAGTCCCACATTCAACCCAAGAATGTAAAACATGGTTATTAAAGGGACACCAACTTTTCCAAAGAAAGGAAAATCACAAGAATCCCTTTGCGAAGGGGTTCCTTGGTTGGTATCGTCAAGAACCTTTTCCATGAAGATATTATGCACAGGTTATTCCCTTGTGGGATCATTCAAGTCTATAAAATTATCACACATTGACTCAGACGAACCAATGTTATAAAAATATATTCCTATAAGTAGGCAACTCGACATTTCTAAGCGGAAGACATAACTCATGACCAGTGGAGTGGGTGGTCTACCACCTTAGGTCAAATACCCAAAGAAATGATTGACTAACTCACTATGGAAAACTAGGGAGCACATAGAACACCACTAAGAAGAAAATCCTAAAACAATACAAACCAAACAAACAACCCTTCTGAATGCTTCCAACCTAGGGAGATGAAGTCCTAATCATCCAAAGCATTCACAAAGGAAAACTACTGGCCAAGAAAAGAAGTTACCTAGACCTCAAATTGACTGTCCCTTCGAGTGTCACCCAAAGAATACATAGTATGCCTAATGTACAACAATACGCCCCTCATAGTCACCTATGTGTCAACCTATATAATGGAGAATAGGCCACCAACTTGTAATAAACAACCATGTGGGTATAGTCGAAAATTGGGTGAGTTTATGGGCAGGGTAACTAATCATGAAGTTCCTCCTAAGGGCTGAAATGAAACAAGGCTAGAATCACTCTTAGATTACCTTGGATGGATCTAAGTGTCTCATAGGTATGACACAAGTCAGGATAGTAATTCTATAGGATTCACCCATAATACAAACTCTCCCAAACACTTTGTCGAGACCAAGAGTGGATATCTCCATCACCATCCTCCACGCGACCTCGTGTTTGACTCATGTGTGAGAGGAGCTTCCTAGATTGAGTAATTGCAAGGTGGATTTTTCACAACCTAGAAAAGACACCTAAGCTAATCTTTGGTTGTCCTTGGAGTGTTTAACTCTCCACACCTAATCCAAGGCCCTAGCCTAAGCTATTGGTGAACCATAGAAAAAGTGTTACTAATATATTTTAGATTAATGAGTTGGTTTTAGGGGATTTTCTTACTCAAGGAGTATGGAAGTGAAACTGATGTTGTTTGAGACTCTTGCAAAAATGAAACTTATTATAACACTGCAAAATAATACTTTACACTAATTCTAAAAATGAAAAAGAGCTTCAAGAAAAAAGCATGAATAATATTTCAAACCTAAAAATGAAATATTATCTCCTTTCTGTCCAAAATGCACAATGCAACTTTCAAGTGAAACAAAAGAGAAAATGAAAGGATTTTCTTTCTTATTTTTCTTTTGAAATTATTTCAATATGAGAATAAAAAACAACCCTATGCTAATTTATTTTTCTTTTTCAAATAAAAATGCAAAGAAAAACCAAAGAAAAAAAGAGACCTAAAAAACCATTTTTTTTTCTTCCAATCAAAGAAAAACTAACAAAAGATGTTAAAAGAAGTTGTGAAATACACGATTCATGGCCCTCATTTTTATTAAAATTCAAGATAACAATAATCCAAAAATGCTTGGAAACACAGAGAGACAAGAGGATTTTTTTTATTTTTATTTCATAAACAATCGGAGCCTACAAACTATCTAAAGCCCAAACAACATAAGATTATGGAACTCGGGAAGACCTAGGAACCACAAGTTTCCTATAGGAAAAGGAAAATATTTTGAAAAAATTCTCCAAAATAACAGAGATGCATGATGTGCATGACCAGCTTGCATATGTACGTAGGATTTATATAATTAAAAACACATATGTACACATGTTGTATAGAGACCAGGACACATAAACCTCTGTAAATTTTCCAAAAGAGAAAACGTTTCGACAAATAACTTGGGAAAGGGAAGCTGGTAGGAACTTGGAAGGTGACTAGAGACCCAACTTGACTCAGAACACTCAGAGTACTCAGAAAACTCAAAAAGAAACTGAAATTCAAATCAAACCAATATCTCTTACTAAGACCCTAGAGAGACTCCCCAGTGGAGTTGCCAATTCTTCTATGGGGAAATACCCCCTAAATTGGGTCTAAGGAACAGGCATAGTGATAACTCCCTTAAAATACTGAATTACCTATAATCTAACCCAACACAATCTAGACTAGGGGATAATAGAAAGAGAGAGAAGAGAAGGTTAAGAAGTGCACCTTGAATCCTTACAATTGATGTAGAACTCCTCCACTTGTTGTTGCCTCGTAGATCACAGATCTCCTCCCAAAGCTAACCTACAAGGGGTTAAGAATACAACACAACAACATATACAATCTCTAGCAATCACTTAAAAGTATAAATATAAATGTAAATGATCAAAATAGACAAGAACATGCACACATAGGGTTTTGGGACAAAGATAATATATTTTATTCATATACAAGATGAAAGGTTACAACCTTTTCTTTTGAACACCTCTCTATGAACCAAGTCCAGGATCCTCTTTCATGGCTCCAAGTGCATCAATACCACATAGAATTCTCACAAACAACATGCCATCAAGGGAAGAGGGAAGGGTTGCATAGGGAGAATGGCTAGGGGGGAAAGTTGAGGATAAAATTTAGAGCTATATGCAAAACTTGGGCAATGAGAGGGAAAGGATTTTGGGAGAGTTTTCTTATTCTCTTGTTCATATTTATAAATGACTCTCCAAGACCTCTTTTTATATGAGAAAAATATGTTTATTCGGTTTGGGGATGGTCTACAAGGGGTAGAATGGTTAGAAAACCCTCCATAGCCTGTAAACTCCGTTGAAATATGAGTAATTATATATTGTTTTCATTTTTTGGAGGTAAACGCAGTCTAACTAGCATGCATCACGCGTATGTATGTGGGTGTACTATCATGCATCCCACATATGTACGTAGGATAATGGTGCAGCAGAGCATGTACATTATCCAAAATGTTGTTTTGTATAAGGAAACCTCAGTAGTATGCTTGGAAAAGGATATAAATGGATGGGCTAGTGTCTTGGATGCATAGTTCTGGCATTTTTGGACTATAAAACTAACTTCAATTGAAAATTGGAATACACTGTTAGAAATATATCACCGATCTCTTTCATTTGAGCTACAAAAACAACTTTTTGGGTGAGTTGTTTATTAGTAGCAAAAAACACTATTTAGGGCCTCAAAAATTCCCTGCAAAAAGATAATCGTCAAACAATACAAAAATGTCACAGAAAATCATTAGTTTTCTATTGTTTTAGACCACCAATTGACTTCACATGCATCACTTATAAATTGTACACCCATATTTATCATGCACAAGTTCTACACATGCAACACTAAAATGTAGCGCATGCACCACGCACCTAGATCTAGTGTTCACCACTTTCTGTCATGCACCAATATCAACTATGCACAACTTTTGTGTCATGCGCTAATACCTAATATGCACAATTTTGTGTCATGCACCAATATTTTTCATGCATTGCAAGTTCCAAACCACACAATGCCAAGGTTTAGTTCCCTCACACCATGTGCCAATACTCCCTGCACACCATGAATTATACTTTCATGCTGCGTGAGTATTCAACATGCACACACTGCATACCAACATTGCACATGCACCAAAAAAATTTCACTGCACTCTACCAACACTCCATGTGCATACCTTGTGCACCACCTTATTATGTGTGTGCCACCATATTTTCACTGTGTTATGCCAAATTTTAGTGCAGTCACCTGCACACCAATATTATGTGCACGTCACCAATTCTGCACCGTATAGTGACAAATTTTAGTGCGTACAACTGCACACCATTATTTTTATGCACATCACTAACTCTGAACTGCACAATGCCAAACTTTAGTGTGCACACCCACACACCATTATTTTTCTTTACATCACCATCTCTGCACCGCACAACACCAAAATTTAGTGCACACACCCACCCACCATTATTTTTCCATGCAACACCAAATTTTAATGCACGCACCAATATTTTCCACAAATCATAAACTTTACACCATGCAACACAAAATTTTAGTGTGCACACTTGTGCACCATTAATTTTCTACACATCACCATTACTTAGCTCACACAAATATTTTCAACACTTAGTGGATTTTTCCATAATTTTGTTACAGAAATTAGGTCTTTTCCCAATTTCACCCAATTTGGTCCTAGGCGCCATGGCCACTTTGTAACTTAGAAATTCGGTCATCTACAGGCCCGAATTTTCCGCATGAGAGATTGAAATTGCTTATTTTTAATTTCTAGATTGATTCTTCACAAGATGCAATCATACTCTAGAAACTAATTCTCTGTGAAGTTCCGCTTCGGTTTTTTATAACTCAACCCGTCAAGGCTCATTGTTGAAAATTGGGCTCTGATACAACTTTGTGATATCCCCAACTCTTTGTTGGGGAATGCCACGCAAAAATTCTGAATTCTGATACAAGTAAATTAACTGATGTATTCTGCATATGAATAGAGATAAAAGGAATAATAACCATACAACAACAATAATTTATATATATATATATAACATAGATCCCATAATAGAAAATTCATAAATACACACACACAATGATTGAAATAAACACATGATAGACACTTATCTGTAACATACCGAACCACACATAGGCCAGACCATGCTACCTTCAAGCCCACCCTTGGACTTCGTGCTCTTACCGCTACCTTATTTAATTAATAAGAACGCATAAGATACAAGATTTAGCGACATGCGCAACAATATCCAGCAAGCATGCATAATCTAATATTTAGTTAAATGATAATTAAAATACACAACGAAATACATTCATACACAGATAATAATATCACAACAAAGAGAACATATATTTATAAAAATGTGACACTAATTGGTTGCAAATCAAGGACGTTCCACCCAATCGTAGACACCACTTCTCCAAATCTCAATAGTAGTGTCACCCCCGAGCCAGGGCTATGAATCCACAAGGATGGTTCCAAAGTGTACTTGGGTTCCCAAACCAGTCAGCTCTGAAGCTCTCACAAGTTTCCCAGCACCCACAACAATCCAAGTACCCAGCTCTCTTCTACCCAGTCTATACCACCCCAAGAGAATCAACCACCACCCTTCTCTGTCATACAGTCCCTTAGGTATTCCTTCAATTTATTTTCCATGGCCTCCAACACAGCTAGTCCAGAATCTCAATGATGGAACTCTCAGGACTTGCAGTTGTGAGAAAACCAGGGCATAGGCCAATGCATCTCAGACATGCAAGCCTCAGGTCACAACTGGATTGCACCAACGACCATTACAACCAACTATCCCATGGCTAATTCTTAGCAGTTCATTTCCCTTTCCCAAGCCAAGGCGCAGATGAGGATGGATCGGTGAATGGGTGAGTGAGTGCATGAAAGTATGTGAGAGAAAGAATGGTACAAAATGTAGAAGTGAAGGAGTGGACGAGCCAACGACCAACAACCAACCCCACAATCAGACCAAGGATGGGTTTAAGTAACTTCGTGGGGAATCAAGAACCTCTTGTCCTTCCCCAAGAAGCTCATGTAACCAATCCCCTCCCTTAGGAAAAAAGGGTAATTGACATAGAATAAACACTTAGCCCCTAAATCCCCCTCTCTTGTGGAATCATATCCCCCTATAACTCTAGTCCTTGTCCATCTAGTAGCCATCCATGTACTTATTATTAATAATGATAAAAACATTACATGTCTTGGGCACACAGGCCTTTTAATAATTGTTTGGGAACCCTAGCCTCTAAGAATTGTAACAATACATTATTTAAAATGAGGGTTCAAAACTAGGGGTGTTACATTATCTCATGTAATAAACACCAATTGAATGAATGTAACACCCTGTTTCCCCCAGTTTGTAAAAATAACTGGACTGGCTAGAACTGTGGCAAACTCAGAAATGTGAATATGTGATGTGAATGGACCTTGTGGAAAAGGTCGATGAATGTGAATAACATTATGAATTTATATTGCAAGACTGTTGAGAGGGGATGTGCTGAAAAAGAGACCACGATGGCTACAGAAAGGTGGTGGAAGGCACCTGGAAAGGTGGCGTTAACTTCCACCGAGAATCAATACCGTATTTGGACTTCACTGGCCCGGAATTAAATGTCTCGTAGGCTGGTAGGTAGATGGATCCTCAGGAATTAATGAGGGATGGGGAGGTGAACCGCCCATCCGTAGAGCTGTCAGGATTGACCAACGCGAGGGAAATCATGCCACACGCAACCTCGCAAGAGGATAAGGCATGGGGGAGAAGCAATTGGTGGGGCAGACGCGAGGGGAAAAAGATAACTCTGGCGATATGTAGAGTGGGTGATAGCAGAGAGGAAGGAGAGTAACCTTCTCTCCTGGTCACTGGAAAACAGAGAGGCAGTCTCACAACATTGTGGTCTCATCTCGGGGGTGGCTAGTGGTAAATCTGCTGGGATTCGTTGAGCCTACGGTTGGGTGGAAATGAGCACCCCTCTCAGCAATTGCATAACCCCTGGTGTTATTTTCTGATAAGTGTTTTTCCTTTGGCATCTTGAAATATATGTATGCTGACATTTATGATCATGAGCTGTGAAATTGTGAATGATTTCATTATAAGAATGTCTGCATGGTGTCTTGATCAGTATTGGTAGCTGTATGTTTATATGGAAGGACTACGTGTGGCTTATGTCCTCTTAAAATTGTTATTTATATGCATGCTGATCTAATTTAGACTTCACGCCTGGTTCTCGGGAGAGAGATACCGTTAACTACCTTAGATAATACCCTGGGTAAACCTCCCCATAGAGATACCTTTCTTGAAAAAGCCATCAAGAACCTGGAAAAAGGACATGAAGGTGCAAGGCCTTAAGAAATCCCTAGTAAGTATTGAATCGATGGACGAGGTCCCATCGGGAGATCGGTGGTCACTCACGGCCGTCAGATCGGAAGAAGAAACTGGGGTGTCAATCGCCTTAACCCTGAATAGGTGTTAATCGACGGACAAGATCCCGTCGGGAAATATGTGGTCACCCATGACCATTAGATTGGTAGGAGAAAGTAGAGGGTTAAATGCCTTACCACTTTTCCTTTATTTTTCTTTGTGTGTAGCAAAGATATCGGGAATCGTAGATCCTCAAGGTCCATGAGAATATCTGGACCGTTGATTTTTCCTCGTCTAGGAAGTCGTGGGAGAATGCACAAGTTAGGAACCTGTCTGAGTCGTTAGATCTTGGCTAGAAAACTCGACAACTGTTGAATCTATCAGGAGATACCCGAGGGTTAAACCCCCATTGGATAAGGGCGAAAGCCCCGAAATAGATTTGGGTCGTCCGATTAAAGGAGGCCACGTGTTATGAGATTTCCCATTTCGGGAAATCAGGAGTCAAGAAATCGAGAGTTCTGGTGATGAGAGATCGGGATGTTCCATGGTGGAAACCCCGAAGTAGTCGTAGACCGATCGATTTTGGGAGGCTACGTGTCAAAATATTACCTGTTTTGGGAAATCGGGAATCGGGGATTCGGGAGTTCCGTTGATGAGAGGTCAGGCTCTCGCCTTGATAAATCCCGACTTATAAATATCGAGATATTAGTATGTGGTTAAGTCCCGATGAACGAACGAGATTCATTTGAAGGATCTCAGGTTCTATAATGACCGTCAGATGTGGGGAAGAGACATCAACTTTAAGATGGGGCGCGAATGCATCTTAGGGTAAGTGGCGATCAGATTTGAATGGCCAAAGTCCACCCGCCCAGATCTACGGCTGAGGCTTCATTCCGGAGCCCCCTTGTTGTTCTTCCTTTAGCAGTGAGGGGGGGTCCGGAATCGAACGTGCAACTCTGGAATGGTTAGGATCAATTCGCCTTGATCAACAACATTCAAGCGAATTCTGAACCCCCCTTGCCATTCTGCCTTTAATGGGGGGGGGGGGTCCAGAATGGTGTGGTGTGTGAAGTGGGACTCGTCTCCTGTCACACTGCCCACCGTGTCATGTTTCTCCTCTCGCCACCTGTACTCCACTCAATTGCACAACAGGGCCGTTCCTAACGGCCATTTGCCAACCCTGTAAGGACTTGTCTCTATTGGCCAGTTACCAGCCCTGCTGGGGTTCGACGGTTGTAGAGTCGAATGATTCGACATCCCTGTAGCACCAAGGCATGAAATACAAAGAGGTACCATGAATTAATTGACCTGTGATCACGGCCCGCGATCACATGGGAGCAAAGAGAGAGAAAGAGCTAGCTTGCGCTAGGCCTCTGCAGAGGATTCAGAGGCTCTGATTCTGCTGAAATCAATGAAAAATGTGATTATGGTAGTGGGTGTGTGATAAAGTGGTATCCGAGCATGGTGACAACACTCGGCCTGATTGGGCTCATGAATGAGTTGCGCATAAGCTCCGTTCGAAGCACTCCTACGAGGAGTAACCCCTTAACTTAACTCTCTTATCCAGGATCAAAACTTGGAAACGAGAACCCAACTGTGTATGCATGTGAAAGAGTTATGAATTTATGCATAAGTTCTAAAATGTATCTAACTCTTGACTAATAACCAACGTTTGTCTTTTCACCCAAGTAGACGATCAACCGCGAGAATTTATAGACACAGAGAATGGTGACCCACCAAGAGGTGGGAGAAGGCTCCCACAATAGAGATGAAGAGTCTAATGAAAGAAGAGCAATAGGAACCCCTCTAGATCTAGCTGAGACTGTGAGGAGTCTAATGGTTGAATGTCAAAGTTGCAAGGTTGACAATGAAAGGATAATGAAAGAACAAGAAAAGCAAACTGAAATTAATGCAATTTTACTGCAGAGCTTATCCGACCTACAATGACAAATGCAGCATGAACCCAAGATGCAGAAACATGGTCATATCAGTGGCCATATTGAGAGGAGCACCTCAAGGAAGGTCCACCCCAGAGGTAAAGGATCAGTGCCAGACGATTCCTCTGAGAAGGAAGCTAGTGATTCAAAAGGCTCTTCTAGCAGCAGGACCAGTTCCTATTCTTGAAGAAAAAAGAAGAAGAAAAAGACTTCCAAGGGTCATAAATTTGAGGAATTCAGAAAGGCCAAACCCCCCTCCTTCGACGGTGAGATAAAGAAGGGAGAGGAAGTCGAGGCCTGGCTACTTGGATTGAAGAAATATTTCAGAGTCCATGATTTTTCAGAGAATTTGAAGGCCCGAGTGGCCACTTTCAATCTGAACAGAAAAGCTTCCATCTGGTGGGAAGATCTTAAGAATATCAAAGGGGTCCACGAGGAGGACCTGTCCTGGAAACAGTTTGATAAGTACTTCCGGAAGAAGTATTTGTCGGAAAAATATTTCTACGAGAAGGATAAAGAGTTTTATGAACTCAAACTGGGGAAACTCACTATAGAGGAATATGTCAACAAATTCCTCGACTTATTGAGATATGTACCCTACATCAAGGTAGAGAAGGCGAAGGTGCAACGCTTCATCAGTGGGCTACCCAAGGAATATCGGAACCGAATTGAATTTGATAAGCCAAAGACCTTAGAAGACACTATTCGAAAGGCAACATATTGTCATGAACAATATGGACATTGGGCAGAGTCTCATGGAGACTGGAAACAAAAGAGTGGTTTGAGATTTCAGAAAAAGGGGATCAAATCCTCAGGATTTAAGAACTACAAGAAGAACCCTAGAATTAACTTTTTATCCTAGAGTGTACTCTAGCAGAACTTTCCCTCATCGGATGGAAATAAAACTTCTGGACCTATACTAGTGAAGACTGATAACCCAAAGAGAGAACCTCTGAAATGTCGGGGTTGCGGAGACGAGCATCTCCTAAGAGATTGTCCACGTCGACAACAAAACAGTCAGAAAGTTTATAACATTCAGGAAGCTACCACAGTCAATGATGTGGCAGGGAATGTGCCGCAGATTTATGCAGCCTTGGATAATAACCAAGATGACCACCAAGCTTCAGTGGTGGAAATAGAAGGTATGCTTTTCAACCATCTGGTGTCTGTTTTGATTGACCCTGGTTCAAATTTGAGTTATATATCCCCTAGAGATGTTGATAAGTGTAAGCTACAGCCATGAAAACAAACCAAGCCATGGTTGGTACAGTTAGCCACTGGCACCAAAAGAAGGGTAGAAGCGGTCATACCATCCTGCCAATTAATGTTGGGTGAATTCCCCACCCAAGCAACCCTTAACATATTACCCCTGGGATCATACGACCTGTTGATTGGTATGGACTAGCTGGCCACCCATAAAGCCAGACTGGACTGTTACCATAAAACCGTAGAATGTGTGAGCAAAGAAGGAAAAAGGATAACCCTCCAAGGGATCCGAAAACTCGTCTTGGTGAGGCAAATATCAGCCCTGCAAATGAGAAAGTATTGTCGAAAAGGGTGTCCCCTATATGCAATACAGGTGTTGAAAACAATCAAAGGTGATAAACCAAGCCCTGATGATCACCCTATCCTGAGAGAATACAGAGATGTGTTTCTGGAAGAGGTACCGGGTCTACCTCCGAGAAGAGACATTGACTTCTCGATAGAGCTTGCACTAGGATCGGTGTCGGTGTCTAGGACACCCTACCGGATGAGCACACCTGAGTTAGTGGAACTCAAATTGCAATTGAAAGAAATGATCGATAAGGGTTATATTCGACCCAGCATGTCCCCATGGGGAGCGCCAGTCCTGTTTGTGAAAAAGAAGGACGACACCCTTAGACTGTGCATAGATTATAGACAACTCAATAAAGTAACCATAAAGAACAAGTACCCCTTTCCTAGGATCGATGATCTATTCGATCAGTTGGGAGGTGCGTCTATTTTCTCAAAGATTGACTTGAGGTCGGGATACCATCAAGTCCGAATCAAGGGTAAAGACATCCATAAAATCGCTTTCCGGACACGGTATGGTCACTATGAGTTTGTGGTAGTTCCATTTGGGTTAACCAATGCCCCTGCCACTTTCATGTGCTTAATGAACAATATACTCAGTAAATTTTTAGATAAATTTGTACTAGTTTTTATTGATGATATATTAATCTACTCTAAGAATAGAGAAGAACATGAAGAGCATCTTAGAATTGTGCTGCAAGTGCTAAGAGAGCATCATCTCTATGCTAAATTTAGCAAATGTGACTTCTTTCAGAAGCAAATACATTACTTGGGACATGTTCTTTCTGAGGAAGGGGTGGCAGTAGATCTTGACAAGATCAGGTCTATCATGGAATGGCCTACCCCAAAGGATGTCTCAGACATCATATCCTTTATGGGATTAGCAGGATACTATAGGATATTTATAAAAGGATTCTCCAGGATTGGTTGTCCAATCACTGCCCTCCAGAAGAAGGGGAATAAATTCCTGTGGACACAACAGTGTGAAGAAAGATTCCAAACCCTGAAACATCTACTGACCCATGCACCCGTGTTGAAAATCGTTGACCCAGAAGTTGACTTCCTTGTGTGCATAGATGTCTATAAGGAAGGGCTCAGAGGAGTCCTTATGCAGAAAGGAGGTGTGATCTGCTATGAATCCCGAAAATTGAACGAACATGAAGTCAACTATGTGACTCATGATCTAGAACTGGCTGCCATAGTGCATGCCTTGAAAATGTGGAGGCATTACCTCTTGGAAAGAAAATTTGTACTTATGACAGAT
>ML832835.1:73671-84899 GCA_009831015.1 Picea engelmannii
GTGGGAATTTCGCACTCGATGGGAAGAGTTGCCTCGACCCCATGGACTAAATGAAATGGCGTGAAACCCGTAGCGGTCTTTACTGCCGTTCGATAAGCCCATAGCGCGGAAAATAACATATGATGCCAATTGGTTTTATGTTTGTTAACCGTGCGCTGTAACATGGTCTTGAGGACTTTGTTCACTGCCTCGACCTGTCGGTTTGACTAAGGATAATATGGTGAGGAAAACTCGTGAGAGAAGCCTAACCGAGATGAGAGTTCAATGAAGATCTCATTCTCAAAGTGTTTCCCATGGTTGGAAACTAGTTGCAGGGGTACGCCAAAATGTGATATGACGTGGTTAAAGAAAAAACACGCTGTAGTGTCAGCGGTGTTGTTGAAAGTGGGCATAGCTTCGGCCCATTTGGTAAAGTAATCGACGGCGACAACAATGTATTTGTGACCATTGCTGGAGGGGGGATTACAGGTCATAAAATCGATGCCCCATTTACAAAAGGGGCCCGCAGTAATGACAGGGTGAAGAAGGGCGGGGGGAGCGTGGGCCTTGTTGGCATAGAGATGACATTGCTCACATCGTTTCACGGCATGAATGAAATCGTGGAACAAGGTAGGCCAAAAGTAACCGGCTCGGATGATCTTTTGCGCGGTGGATATATCAGAAATATGGCCCCCACATGTGCCACTGTGGCAGTCGTTTAAGACTCTGTCGGCCTTGTCAATAGTCAGGCAGCGACGAAGAATGGTGTCACTGCCCCGCCGATATAGGATGTCTCCGATGAGGAGATAGCGGGGGGCCTGATGGCGAATGCACCGACGATCATCTCATGATAGGTGATTACCGAACTTTTGAGTTCGTAGGTAGACGAGGAGGTCGCCATACCAAGGATCATCTGAGGCGATGTAAAAGAGATGTTCGTCAGGAAAGTCAGTGTTGACGGGGGCACTGGGTGTGTCAGAGGGAAGGGCCGTAACAAGTTCGACTAGAACAAGGGCCTTCTTGCTCTTAGGTGTTGAGAACTCGAGGTCATACTCTTGAAGGATAACGATCCATTGAGCGAATTTTCCATTAACTTGGCGACGGCTGAGAAATTATTGCATAGGATTGGAGTCTGCGATGACCTTGGTGGTGCGAAGCAGAATGTAGTGGTGCAGTTTCTGAACTGCAAGGACAACTACAAGGGAAAGTTTCTCTTCATGTTTGTACTTCAGGGGTGGTCTTGAGAGGTTCTTACTGACGTAGTAAATGACGTGTTCATGATTGCCATCTCTGAGCTGGACGAGGACGCCGGCTACTGATACAGCTGATGCTGATACGTAGAGGATGTAGTTGCGATTGTAGTCAGGTGCACTGATTAAAGGTGCATTTGAAAGCGATGTTTTGAGGTCGTCAAACGACTGTTGGGCATAGTCGTCCCATTGAAAGGGGATATCGTGACGTAGTAAGCGGAGGAAACCATGTGCGCGTATGGCGTAATCAGGAACAAAGTGTCGCAGAAAGTTAGCTTTGCCCTGGAGACTTTGCAGTTGTCGCAATTTTCGAGGAGGTGGAATTTCGATGATGGCTTTGACTTTAAGGGGGTCCACGGTAATCCCACTTTGGGAAACGATAAAACCGAGGAGGCGCCCGGCGGTGACACAGAAAACACACTTGAGAGGGTTCAAGCGAATGTTGTACTGACGACACCGTTGAAAGATGATTCGTAAATCATCAATGTGTTGAGTGCGTTTCTTGGAGCGAGCAGTGAGGTCGTCCAAGTAGACGAGGATGATTGCAGCTAGATCATGAAAGATGTATGTCATAGCCCGCTGGAAAGTTGCGCTGACGTTTTTGAGGCCAAAGGGCATGACACGATATGCAAACGTACCCCATGGGGTAATGAATGCAGTTTTGTATTGATTGGCTGGGTGGATTTGAATTTGGTTATAGCCTAAGAATCCATCCATAAAGGAAAGAGCTTCGTGGCCGGCGCAGTTGTCGATAATTTGATCGATGAAAGGTGTTGGAAAATTGTCTTTTGGACATGCGTTATTGAGATCGCGAAAGTCTGTGCAAACGCGAATGGTGCTCTATTTTTTGTCGACGGGTACAGGGTTGGAAACCCATGAAGTGTAAGCGATGGGGTAAATAAACTCGACCGTACGTAATTTATCAATTTCATCTTTGATAGCCGCGACCTTGGATGGGTGTAGCGGTCGCTGTTTCTGGCGAACTGGTGTGATGTCAGGCCAGGTGTCGATACGATGTTCGACAATGGATGGGTCGAGGCCAGGCATCTCTGTGTATGACCAGGTGAAGATATCCCTGTATTCTTGGAAGAGAGCTTTGTAGGTAGTGATTTCCTGTGGAGTGCAAGCTGCTCCAATGATGATTTCTTCGACAATGCCCGGTTTAATGGAAATGTCGATTTTGATGGTGGGGGAAACGTTGGCTAGATTACCTTCTTCAAAAGCGTCAGGTGCAGGAATGGGATTGTTGAACCAATCGATAGGCCCTGATGGGATAAAGTATTTGGTTTCGATCGCATAAACAGGATTGAGGCTAGGAGGCATGAGGGCTTCCTGCAGAAGGAAGAGAGCACGATGATGTAGTGCATCCCAGGGAGAGTCCAGGCATTGTAGTTCTTCCAGTATGTCTTCGTCGCATTGGAAATGACGGGAATATAATGGATCGTGAAGAGTGATCTCACTGACAGTGTGGTTGCCCGCTGCTGAAGAAATAGAGGGGGTAATGCTAAGAGAGGGTGAGGGTTCACTCGACATAAACCATATATTGAGGCACTGAGGGGTACCCGTAGTAAGGGGATGGGAAGTCTCTGTAGGGGGATGATTGGGAGAGTTGGGTGGGTTACGGGGTAAATCCTCAGATACGTTATCTAAGAACCAAGGAGGTGTAGGGAGTGCCTCGGGCTCAGGAGAAATGACGTGCATATCTGCCAGTGGTGAAGTAAGGTCAATAACTGTCTCTGCGGGTTGGTTCAGCAGGGTTAATTGACGTTGCCTATATGCTATGATCATAGGACACTGGTAGGTAAAATGAGCCAATGAATTGCAAAGAGAGCAAGGGCATCTCATGCATTCATTGACTGAAGTGGTGACATAGCGAATGTCTGTGATAGGGGAAGAGGACGTAGCAGGGCGTGGGTTGTTCTGAAAGTCCTGACTTATGATAGCTAATGCCTGCCGAAAATGAGGCAATGTTGGACAATGATGGGTGTAATGGCCATACTCAAAACAAATGGCACACGCAAATTTGGTCTTCAACCCTTTACTACTGGAAGGTTGAGTGCAAGCAGTAGTAATGGGGGGTGTGGGGGTTGGATTGGAGGGAATCAAATTCCTTAATTCCGGTAATGATGGGCAGTTGTTGGTTTGGTGACCCTCTTTGTCACACAATGCGCAAGGTGGTGAGATGCGTGGAGGAAGTGGAGTTGTGGGCTCCTTCTTCTTTCTCCTGCCCCCAGCGGTAGTAAGGGGGGTAGGGAGTAGGGGGGTGGTGGGGGTAGTGGGGTTGAGGATAGGAATCGTCATGGGGAGTCCTTCTTGAGGGCGAGGGATCATCTCAGGTGGATGTAAATACCACACTGGGATAGCTAACACCATATTGGGTAGTGTGAGTGTTACGGCTACCTGGAAAGCTTCAATACCGGGTGGAGGGTAAAAGAAAGGAATTTGAGTGAGGGGTCAGGGAACTGTCTCCCAAATGGGACTAGGCCCTTGAGGGGATGTGGATTCGTGGACTGGAGGGGTCGAAAAATGCGCAGGAGGCTCCGGTGGAAGTGATGCTGCGACTGTTGAGACGTCAGGAGTGACTGAAGCCTCCTGAGGAAGATTCGCATCCTCCGGGTGAGTTCCGTTAGATGAGATGACGCATACTTGACTAGGGGGAAGGAGTGGTGGTGCTCCATGGTACGTCCCTAACAAGGATGGATCTTTGAAAATACCAGGACCCATCTCGATGAGTGGATATACGTCTTGGTTGGTGTGGATGAGAGGAAGAATGTTATCGAGATTGGCAGATGGGTTTGGCTCATAATGTGAGACTTGGTCGATGGTTACAATCTTTCCATTGTGGGGGAACATGATTTTCCGAAAGATGGAAGATGCCACTGCCTTCATAGCGTACATGTAGCTACGTCCAAACAAGATGTTGTAATCGAGTGTGACGTCGATAAATTCGATATCAATGAGAATGGTTTTGCCTCCGAGTTCA
The DNA here is from genome assembly GCA_009831015.1 of Picea engelmannii. Taxonomy (NCBI): domain Eukaryota; kingdom Viridiplantae; phylum Streptophyta; class Pinopsida; order Pinales; family Pinaceae; genus Picea; species Picea engelmannii. The sequence continues at coordinate 77,884 of ML832835.1, forward strand.
ACGGGGACATTTTGGAAGAGCCCTTCAGGAGATGATGGTCGTCCGTCATAAGCTCGTAATGTGATGGCGGAGGGTATGAGTTCCGGGGAACCAAGTTTCTGCCATACTATTTTGGACATGATACATGTAGATGCTCCTTCATCGATGATACATCGATGGATGGTGATGTTCCATATTTTTACTGGCACTTGAATAGCGACGGCGGCGGGAAGACGTGGTTCACAGCTATCAAGGTCAAAGGTAATGAGTCGAGTATCTGTAGGGTTGACTGCTCCCATGGCAGAAAGTAGTGATTTCCGTTGCGTTGGAAAAGTCTGGAGGACTTCCAGAACTAACATGGCAGTCGGGGATTGTGCTAAGTCATCTACCAAGCTATAGTTATGAGTTGCCCTAGCCTGTGGATTGTGAACATTCCTGCGCAAAGGGATGCGAGGGATGCGTAATGGTGGTTCGGCAGAAGGGCGGGGGATCATCAATGGGGGTCCTGTTGGTGTAGGGTTTGTCTCTGGAGAGATAGGAGTAGACTCAGCTATTGGAGGATACTGACGATTGCGGGTTTGCAGAAGAATTTCTTCCTCACTGGTGAGGAGAATTGTTCGTTCTACTGAATTGTTGGGGTTGTGATATTGGCCCACCGGAGGTGGGGGATGCTACGTGTCCTGTTGGGTGTTTATGACACCTTGATGTGGGATAGGATTTTGTAGTACGGTGGGGGGGGTTGTTGCGCATATTGTTGTTGTGCCTGTTGAGGGGCAGGTTGCGCTGGGGAGGGGGGAAGGCTCCCAGAGTCTTTCAACCATTTGAAATCAGCAATCTGGGGGCAATGGTGAGTGTAATGTCTGTACATGCCACAAAGAGCACAAGGGTGGATGGTTTTAACAGTATTCCGCCCTTGGTGTTTGTTGTTGTTATTGCCCCCTTGGGGGTTTTGGTTCCCTTGGTTCTGGTTGCCCCCAGTGGGTTGATGCTGTGGGGGTTGATTCCTGCCTTGGCCAGGGTTGTTGTTATTCCTGTTCTGTCCTTTCTTCTTGGCATTGTTTGAAGGGTTGGTTGTGTTCAATTGTTCAAATTTTTGGTATTGTTGAGCAGCTGAGGGTTGAACAAAATGTACCCCCGCATGAGGATGTGGGGGAGCCATGGGTTGTGGAGGACCAGGAAAGGGAAAGTATGGATTTTGTGGTGGTACCAATCCATAGGGTACATAGGAAGGCGTCGTGTTTTCACTAGTACTATAAGCTGATGTTGAGGGAGTACCACTGTTTGTGCGAATAGGTGGATGTATGGGAGGCGCCGGTGGTGGTCCACTAATGGGTGGAGGTATAGCAATAGGGTATGGCTGTTGATAAGGGGGTGGGGGGAAATAAGGAGTGCCCCCATATGCCGGCGGGTATTGAGGTGTTCCATACATCGGTGGTGGTTGGGGTTGTGGACCATGGTGTGTGGTGGCACCTATTAGTCCATCTGCTGAGTGAGACATCCCAGGTTTGTCCTGGCCAAATGGCACAGGTTTTGGAAGATCGGGAAGTACTGTGTATAAGTACCCCGACTGTGCGTAAATGAGGTCATATTGTTGAGCCTTGCTGATGGCTTCCTCTTCTGATTGTGGGAAGGTAGAAGCTACATCCTTACCAAGGAGAGCGACAAGTGATCTAAGAAACCAGTCAAGACATTGTTGTTTGGTGGATTCTGCTTTACACAAAATACGTCGCCTATGCCACTCATGAATGTGGTCAGCAATGTGGGTGGCTGAGGACTGTTTGAAATTAGACAGTAGTTCAAGACCGTTGTCATGGTGGATGGGTAGTTGGAAAAAATTCAAGAAGGCTTTGGCTAATGAGTCAAAGGTCATATGAGACCCGGATTTTTCTTCGACATACCATTTGGCTGATGGGCCGGTAAGTGTGCGTTGAAATAGTCACAATTTGATAGAGTCTTCCATGATGCTATTGGAAGAACACCATATATGAAAGGTCATGACGTGATTGGCAGGGTCATCCCCTGCCTTCCCTTCAAACTTTGGTATGTCTGACGGAAGTTTGGTTGGCATTGCAGGCCATGTGGCATCATGCAATATAGGATCATTGGTGAGCTTGGTGAGATCCGGTATGTTAAGAGAGGCCAAGTATGGCATCTGTAGTGGGGTGGGAACATTAGTTCCAGCCATATTGTGTTGTGAACCTGATCCTTGATGGGGACTAGGTGGGTTGGTGCTTCCTCCTTGAGAGGAAGTGGGTCTTCGGCTTCCGTGCAAAGGAGAGCGAGTGACTGTATGACCTTGGTGTTATCACCCCATAATTTATGGGAATCATCTTATGACTTGGATATTATCTATATCTGGTGATTTGGTTGACAAATGATATTCCATTCTTCAAATAATTTGTGAAAAGAAAAAGAAAGAAAAGAAAAGAGGGCTAAAAAGAATTGAAGCAAAGGCCCCATGCAATAATAAGCAACTTGGTCATACCTTTCAAGCATGACCTAGTTCTTTTAAATTTTCAATGYTGATAGGTTAGTGAATGCGTCTRATCATACTGTCTAATCTTGGTCAGATAGCCCCTAGGTTAGAACTAGTGAATAAATCTGATCAGACCATCTAATCCTGATCAGATATCCCTTAGGTTAGAATTAGTGAATACATCTGATCAGACCCTCTAATCCTGATCAGATAGCCCCTAGAAGGAATAAAATCTTGGCCCAACTRTTWAATCTGGGTTAATTGCCTTGTGAYAGTAGGTTAGGACGTAGGTTAATTGCCTTGCCCACCTTGCCAAAATGAAGCCAGATTGATAAAGATGTTACCCCGTGACTCCAGTGCCTAAATGTAATTGAATTGATGCCCCCCTTGGTGGTGTATATGAGAAATATCGAAAGAAAACCCATATGAATGCCCTTACCCTAAGTTTTCCTACATATGACATTTTCCGCCCCCTACCTATGTCTCAGGCACTTTTCAAAGGCCCAGATCACGGCGCCGAAATCAACGGTTCTTATAGCATTCCGGACCCCCCCGCCCGTTCTGCCTTTAACGGAGGGGGGGGGGTCCGATGTCAGCGATAACTTTCGCACAGATCTGGACAGTCCAGAAAGGACCGCGCAAATCCACGGTCTATATTGGATATCGGACCCCCCCCTCCATTCTGCCTTTAACGGAGGAGGGGGGGGGGGTCTGAGATGGGTTATAATGCAGGCGCAGATCTAAACGGCTCTAAGCAGAGCGCTTTAATCAACGATCCACAATGAATGTCGGACCCCCCCCTCCATTCTTCCTTTAATGGAAGGGGGGGGTCCGAGACTGGTGTTAAACAGCGAGCAGAGATCTGCGGTCAGAAATCCAGCGCGCAGATCAACGGATCGTGGTGATTTCCGGACCCCCCTTGGTATTCTATCTTTAATCAAAGGGGGGGGGTCCGGGAATGAATATTCAACACAAAGGGCCCCCTGTTACATGTGTTGTCGCCCTATTGGTTCACGAGTCCCATCCTCCACATGCTTTCTGACACTCCGTCTCCCCTGGACGTCACCCTCCACTGAGCCCACTTGTCCCACTTGCGTCTGGTTCTGAGTCCCATCCCGTTACTACTGCCAGCCCCTGGTGTCAGCGCCATAACACCCTTCACTCATGAACAACCCCCTTTGGAGACTTTACCCCCAATCACAAACCTCCACGTCAGCCGTCCGTATATGTTGTTCACCGTCACCTATCATATCACCCCAAGTGGCCCGTTATACATTAATGATTGGATAAAACGCCCGTTGTCATGCTGACCGTTTTCCCGCGCCCGACCGACCCAGTTTTGAATATAAACACCGTTGTGCCCATTTTCACTCGTTATTCATCCCTCGTGCCAGAAACCAACCATCGCACCAGAGAACCTATCTATCTCCATTGCTTCCCCGTCGTTTTCCCTCCACCACCAGTAGACCCCACTAACATTGTTTGTTGCAGGTACAGACGTTGATATGGCATCTAAAACGAGGCCAGCCGAAGAGGAAGAAAATCCGTTCGTCCCTCCTCCGGTCGATCTTGACAAAATCCCTCTGGTAGACAAAGACCGCTTGATAGTGGACACAGCATGCAGCTTTGATTTCTCTGATCTGCAATCATGGCTCCGAGAAATTTTCTTAGATCAAAGTGATGAGATTGGGCTCTGGGAGTCCAATCTGCCCCTATACCTGTTCCCCCAAGTCCATCATTTCCCAGAGTTTTCACTCAAGTGCCAAGCTCACTACGTCCCCGAACAGAAAGCCATTGTTTCCTCCTTGGGAGACATCCTTTTCTTCATTACCCCAGAGGATATCGACCAAATGATGCAGATAACCCGCCTGAAGTCTGTAACCCCATTCAACCTGGAGGTCCTCACCGAGCTCTACCAAAAGATGACTTTCCCGCAAAGAGCTCAGATTTTCGAGCTATTTTCTCCCCCTTCCTCTCCAATCCCAACCACCAATCCCCCGTATCCTTCTTCCATATTTTCCATCAAAGGGAATCAGATTATTTCGGCTGTGTGTGCCCTACTTGGATACTATTCCAACCAATGGGTGGACGAACCTATCATGGGTTTCCTATCCATCTTTTCAAATGATGAACAACCAATCACTCAATTCGATTATAGTGCTTTCTTGGAAAATAACATCCATGAGCAATTCCTGAACTTCACCACAGAGGGCATGTTCAGGTATTCATCCATTCTGGCCTACATGTTCTTGTACTTTCAAGCAGACAGGTTCAACTTCTCCATGCAGAAGATGGACTCTGACGGGAAGCCACAGCCGGTCACAGCGTGGACGTCCCTTCTAAAGCGCAATTCGGTCGAATATGATTTCACAGCGTTCATTGACCAGTTCTACCACCCAGTGGTAAGTATGCTGAGTGGCGTGCCTGAGCCACGAGTAAATGAAGAAGTCTGGAGAGTTTTGCATCTCTCAGAAAGTGAAAAGACAGGAGACTGGTACTTGTACCAGAATCACTCCGAAATCCGAGTCTATGGGTGCGAGTTGGCACCATACAAGCTTCCTAGATATATACTGGTAAGAGTTTTCACACTAGAATACATTAGGAAAATTATGAATTCTGATGATATTCACTTTGTTTCCCTAAAAAAGAAGCAACAGTTGCGGCTCAAAGGGCAGATAGGTTCATTTATCTGCAATAATAGAGGCGTTGGTGATGAAGCAGATAAACTATTGAGGGAAATGAAATTTCCAACTAGTTTCGCCTAGCATTACGATCCTTACGGAATCATCTCTGAGATGAGACTCAAAAATAAGACAGGCCCATATGCACATGAGCCCAGGCCCGAAATCGAAAAATTTGCCAATCAAACTGAATGGGAGCCCAATACGTTGGAGGATGTGGAACCTGTTGTCAGGACAGAACAGCAGGGGCCCTCAACAAGTGCGCTCCTAGCTACCACGCCACAGGCCCTCAAGGAAAAGAGGCCCCGACAGGAGTCATCTCCTCCTGTAACAGAGGTGTCAACGGAGGAATTTCAAATTCACTCCAAAAAGATGAAGACCATTTCAACGACCGACACAACAGCAGAAGCTACCACGTTGACTACCACAGTGACCACTACAGGGGCCAAGCAATTCACTTCATCTTTTGGCTCTAGTCAGCTAAAATAAGTAACAGTAAAGTCCACAGATTCTCCATTGGATACTCCACCAAGCAAGACTAGGCCCCAGCTGGGCATTTTTGAAAAATATGATTTGATCAAGAAGAGGAACCAGTCGCTCACTAGCAGCACTTATGCACAATTCCAGAAGCAGTCATCCACAGCCCAGCATAGACTACTCTCGGCATTTGATACAGAGAAGGGCAGGATGCATATGGCATACCTCCATGCACTAGTGCTGGACCCCAAGGTCATATCTGATTATAAGAGGACCACATTTGAATTCCAAGCAAAAGATGTGCATCCGGCAGATCAAATGGATATGCATAAGCAAACTGGGGAAATGATTTCCCACACTTTAGCCCGCGTTGCAACTTCTACGTCAAAGTATCGGACAGCGTTGAGCAACGCCCAGACCCAACTGAAGCTAGGGAAGATGTCTTCCTTCGCGAAAGACAACAAGATAAAGACTCTGGAGGACCTGGTCCTCAAGATCGGCTATGATCCAACGAATGTCAAGGCTGCCGAAGAAATGATCAAAAAGAAGAATGTTGACATCACCGCATTGAGAAAGCAGCTAAAGCTCCCTCCCACAGAGGACCCACAGACGAAAGAAATAGCTGAGAGGGAAGGTGAAAAGGATGAGATGTTGAGTTTACTCATCGAACAGAGTGCGCAGTTAAGGGAGATGGAGGCCGAGATGGAAAAACTATTAAAGGAGAAAGAAGAGATGAAGACAGTGGAGGGCATCACATTAAGTGCTATCCCCATTGCAGGATTGAGCACAGCGACAGTGACAGCAGTTTCATCCGCAACTATAGAGCAGGTACCAGAAGGCACCATAGACCTGGCCAAGTCTATGGAGAGAATGAATTTGCAAGAGTCTGAAATCAGTAGACTCAAGAAAGAAGTGGAAAATCTTCAAGAGCTAAAGACTTCTTTCCAGACAAGTCTGGCCAAGGAGAAACAAGTAAATGAGCAAATGAAGAAGGAGTTGCAGCAGCTCCAGAAACAGACTATGGCAGGAAGAACCTTGGCAGAGGTTAAGGAACTGGTGTGGACTGATATTTCTAAGTCCATAAACGAAATTTGGCCTATGGTTCAAATTATGTTTGAACAAAATGAATTGCTTGAGAGAAGCAAACAGGCAGTGGAAAAAATCAGGATAGAGCTAGGGGATATGCTTGCACAAGCCAATGAAATTATAAGGTTCCTTAATTCGAAAACCAGGGAAGAGTTAGAAGAATTGAAGATCGATGACAGGACTGAGACCATATTGGAAGTGAAACGAGTTCTGACCAAAAGGGGCCTCATGCTTCAGCTCGAGGAGAAAATCCAAGTTATGGATCAAGGAGTGCAAAGGTTTTTCCACAAGATAGATGCTCTGCAGAGGAAAGGCCT
>ML832835.1:93593-103722 GCA_009831015.1 Picea engelmannii
TCTTTAGGGCACAATTAGGTCTTTGACCAGCCCACCATGCAGATTGAGCTCGGATTTGGTGTCAAATCGACTTGGGAGCTGATCCATTAGTGGTTGGGAGGCCGACCAATTTCAATAAATGCGTCGTTTAGCAGGTGCGCGGGTTTTTTGCCTAACAGTCGTGCATCGTGCACGTATGCGCTCATTGTACGATGTTGTTACGCGCATATGCGCGCGCACCCAGGTTCTGTAAAGAGCCCTTCAATTTTTGGTCATTTTATATAGTTTTTGACCCTTTTGCCATGCTATGGAATTAATCCTATGCCATGAATGACTTCAGTCCTATTTTGACGATGCAGAGTTCTTGTCACCATGTGCGGACGAAATTTCAGTGATAACAATAGCCTCTCATTCCCCACATTCCTTTCCCACCCCAGTAATTGTAACCATTCTTTTCTCAATATCCATTTGGTTGTCCCACTTCCCTTCTCAGGATTCAACAACATAACAAACAATAAGTCTCTCAGCACTATATCTCTTGGAACAAAAGGTTACTCTATAATTGTAGCACACACCCAATAGTTCTCTCACCCAGAGAGAATGCTTAAAATCCTGACAACCTACTTCTTCATTCCCATACGCCTAACAACTTTCTTTTTCAACCCATACCACTAAGGATTTATAGGGTACTCTAATTTTCATATCTCTGCTCTCAAGTAATGGTAGAATGATGGATTTTCTCTATGAATGACCAAGAACCAATGGAAAAGAGTCAATGAGAATTAAAATATCTCTCGCCTTTGGGTTGGAATCATAGTTATTTAATGGTTCAAACCATAAAGGGGGGGGGTGGTAACTCCATGGGTCCCACTAAACCCCTTGAGTGATAGATGGAATCATAGTTAGTTTATATTCCGGGAGAGGGTGAGAAGAAGAAGGTGATATCATCTTTTGAAGGTGTGAAAAATAATAGAAATAGGGGTGAGTAGAAGAGAAGTCACTGAACTACCTCTCCTGAACCAATTATCTCTCTTCCCACCATCCGTTTAAATGAACCACCGGCCTGAAGGAAGGCGATGTCCCCAGTTCCCTCTCCACTGAAGCCAGCTCTTAGTCAAGTGTCTACCCTTCTGCTCTAGTTACTAGTTACTGCTAGTTACCAAAGTTAGACAAGTCAATACAAGTCTTTGAATAGAGTAATATGATATATGCATCTGTCTAGATTGACACTTGGCACTAAAGGAACTAACATGATCTCCACTTGTAATTTATTCCCTTCCCTTGGGAACTTAGGATAACATAATATTTTAAGAATTAGGACTTTAGTAATAATATTATATATTATTCCCTTAGCTTATGCTCCCTTGGGTTTCCCCTTTTTCCTAAACCCTTATCCCCCATTCCCTCTAGTGGAGTCCTATCCCCCCATACTCTTTATTCTAACTTGGTATGCAATAGTGATGTCTTTTATTAATAATATGAGTGATTACATATTAAAATGATAGGATCACTGGCATTTTAGCATCTAGGCTCTCTATCTTATAATATCCTTGCTCAGCAGCCTATAAGACATATGTACATTTAAAATTGGATTTCAAACTGAGGGTATTACATTCCCCTTCCCCTTATTTATGTACTGTCCTAAGTGAATTATATATAATTTACATTGAAAAATATTCAAAAGACTACATGCCTTTTCTATTGAAGCTCAGTATCCTTCTGTTTCTCTTTTTTACAAGCGCCAGATTCATTTTTTCATACTTCATCTGGAATTTCTTTGATTTATTCCACATATCTTATTTGGGTAAGAATTCAACTCATTGTTCTTTCTGAAACACCCTCATGATTATATCTATGATGCCACATGCATTCTTTACCTGCCTCTTCCTTGTTGCACTCACCATTTTGGGATTTCACATACAAGGAGAGTGCCAACTCATTATCTGACCCCCACTAAGGGTCTACACTCTATGGAAAAAATAGGGATCCAATGTCCAGAAATATCCTTTCTTCCCAAGCATTTCATGTTCAATAACCTCCATCTCATTTGTATGACACACATACAATCAACATGAGACAATTATTGTAACAATTTCATTTAGAAATTCAAATTATTTGTATAAACAAATTTAAACTTTTCCCAAGTATGAGATTTCATCTCATATTTTATTGTTTGTTACAACAATAGGCATCACTATTTGTTATATCTTTCAATAGTTCCATACTTGAGACCTCCTTTCCTGCAATACTCCCATCTTGCATCCAACCAAATATATTGTTAGTATTTCCTGTACAATAAACTTTAATTATGATATTTACAAAGGTCACAAAGTGATCTCAGAATTGCTTACACTTAACAATTCAATCATTTCTACCAATCCATTTATTAATTGGAATAGGACTATCATTCCTTTTATAAGTACTATCAGAAAACACGATTTTCTTTCTTCTAGACATCACTATTTTAATTACTCTATTTCCCTAACAGAGATTTCCTATAATCCATCCCTATGTGACTACTTTAACCTGTAAGTTGCAATGTCTTATATCCCTTGAAATGTTCTCAACTTCATAAGTTAGTAATAGTTACATAATTTCATATGTTATAATAATCATTTCTATGAATATATATTATATTCCTTCATTCCTCAAAAGGAACTCTATAATTCCTTTAAGCATACACAACTCTATTTTATCATGTTGCATGTGTGCAAATCTTCCACTTTCATACTTTAATGATCTATTCATGCATACTATTCAATTCACCCTTTCATTAGCTTTAGAATGCCCTTTTCTAAGTCATGCATCCCACCATACTAAATTATAAGGTTTGGCCAATTCCTCAACACATCATCCATACACTTCCTATTTCTTGCTCAATCATTTGGATGTCTTCCGTTTTGACCCAAAAGTACACCAAGAATATAATTATGTGGTGTTGTTCATTGTGAGAAAAAATATTACAGTCTAAGCATTATTTATAAGTAGGATTTTCATTGGATACTTGTGTGGAACTATATCCTTTCCATATCTAATCATGTCATGGTCTCACGCATGACTAGATTTACTAGCATTCATTTCTATAAAAACGTCATACCCCTTTATTTCTTTGGTTAGTAACCCATAACCAACAAATTTATGACATGCTATCATGTCACATGTATGCATTCAAAGATAAACATTTTTTATAATTATCCTAGGCCCCTGGACTTTACCATACCAACTGACATATAATTATTTTTAATGCATTCAAATCCCACATAATATCACTTTGCAAATAACCTATGGCTGAAKGAATTATTTCCTAAACCCCCGTTAAAAAATTATGTAGCATAAATACATACAATTCATACCTTCATAKATTTCATTAATGAATTTGATGCTACATGATTATTTTGTATCAATAGGAACTTTTGTGCATCCTTCACCAACCTCTTAATCAACACTTCAGCTTCTTGTTGCTTCCTTCATATGGATGAATTCCATATATATATATATATAGGAACTTTTGTGCATCCTTCACCAACCTCTTAATCAACACTTCAGCTTCTTGTTGCTTCCTTGGGAATGTACTCAACACTTTTTAACTGTAGCCAACATTCTCTACATGCATCCTCAATCTCCTTTTTATTATTTTCATAGTTATTTGAATKTTGTAAAAGACTCTAAATAACTTGGTATCCACCTAATGGTACCTTTCTCACTATCTTCRATTATTCTTGCACTTCATCCAAATCTAGTAGGCACTTAGATTTGTGTAATGCCTCTCCCATAAGTATGGTTACATACTTCTATAACTATTCGACMCACAATGCATTTATTTATGCATCTTCTAGCACTCCTAACCATACATGCAATTTCATTACTTCACCTCRAAAGTTCTAACATTCATACCATTCTTCCACTACACTAATCTGATAACAATAGTGGAGGMACTACCCAAAAACTATATGACTAATCCTTGTAGATGTTTCCCTCATCTCCRTGTATACACTCTATTTTTATTTATCAAAAGAACAATAACTTGAGAGATAAATCCTTTTAGAACATATATTCCCACAATGTATTTCTTTATCTTTACATTGGTATCCTTCAGAGTGAATGTAATTTCATTACTTCATCTAGTAAATACTTTAGTATTGCACCTTGAATCCACTGACCAGTTAGATTAACATAAGTGGGTCTCTTACAGTGAATTCCTTTACACATGCATTAACATCATCCAATATTTCCCTTCCATATTTCAATGCTTTGGATCTCCATGTGTACCCATTACACATGCATTAGCATGTATTGAACATGGATTTTCTACTCAACATCCCCACTTGGTTTTTGTAATATCCCCTATGGAAATTAGGGATGATTTTAAGGATAGAAATTTATTTTTAAATGTAGAAACCTTGGCGAATAGTACTAATCCTTCATATGTCAACTATAAATGTTTGGCGATATTTTTTTAAAAACATTCAAATTTCTAAGTATTTTATATAGTTTTTATAAAATTTTGGCGATTTTTGAGGTAAAATAATTTTATCCTACAGAATTTGGGTGAATCATTTTTAAAATAACGAATCTCGTTTTTGGAAAAACCATGGAAAATTATCCCATGAGCGAAATTTAGCCCCTAAAATCATAGAGAAATAAAGGTTTGTCATCCAAAATATTATTTCTAGTTGGGTAAATATGTCAAACACTTTGTATTCATATGTTTTATATACTCCTTAACAGTTTGCAAGTGTTTCTCCAATGGAAAGTTTGTCAAATAAATTGCAAACCACATAAGAATAAGAAATAAGAGCCAATGATGGTATTTTATTATGAGTGATGAACAACAATACAATATACTCCTACAATAATAACTAATGGCTGCTATGCAAGAGGAACAAGCTCCTAAGAACACACATAACAATCAAAACCTAGAATAATGGTGCCAATGCCTCTGCTGAAGATGATGTTTCTCTATGAAAAATTAGCACAGGGTTGGAAACCCTCCCAAATCTGAAAGACTTATGTGATATTCCTCCTTTATGCCTCTTCTCATCCCTACAACCAATCGACCACCCATACATTGTGTGTCTCTACGAGTCTGCAAATATTTTCACTTGGAAAAGATGGATATCCAACAGTTCCTTATGTGACCAAGATGGAAAAACAATGAGGGCCTCATGGGACACCTATTACTCAACCCACAGGGGTGCCTTAAATCTATTTCTTTGAAACCCTCTGGAAATCTATAGATTTTTGAGCTCGGCCCTGTCTAGGAAACTTCATAACCCTCCAGTGAATTTTGGCATCCCTCCAATAGTAGGCCAAACTCCCAAGGAATATCCAATGAAGACCCTGTATGGATCCTCCTCCTTATTATCTAGATCCAATGTAAATCTTGGATGGATTCCCCTCTTGTCTAGCTAGGGTGGATATTGCACCACCAAAACCAACCCAATAATGGAATGGTTTTTCCGAATACCCAAATGAAAATGGTGGCTACAAGAGCACTCAATCAGATATAAATCATAATGAAAAGAATTGAGGGGTTACCCTTATTTTATACTTTTCTACCCCCCTTATAGATCCTTCCTCCATGCCTTCTAGAACATCCCCTTTTTGGACTAACTCAATTCTTCTAGAATTTCCCCCTATTGACTAAATCAAATATAACCGTTATCTTCCCTCCAATTCTCACTTTAGGATTAAAAGTCACTTTAATAATAATTAAGTAACTTACTAATCTAAAGTTACTTTGATTTCCCTAATGTCACTTTAATAATATAATACCTCTTAACTAAGTGACATTAAATGCCCCCCCTTTTTTTCTCTTTTTCTCCACTGACAAGCCACATAAGTCCCTTCTACTACAAAATAGGGGAACCCAAAAATGGGGACATGACAATATGCACAAATGTCATCTAGAATTATTTTTCTAGATGATAGTTCCATTGATAATATTCCATTTTTATCACTGAGTCTAAATTTCTTCAGCTGGTGACTTCCTCAAACAATCAATGCATATTTTGAATAACTATCCATGTCTTGATCCTGTTATATGCAAAAACACCTTGCATATGCTTTGTTTTTGTTGTAAACCTAACATGTGGTGTTAGCAATGAGATTCACACTCACATGACCATGAGTGAAATCCCAATACCCATGAGAATAAATAGATAATGTTTATATCAAGGTGACAAATGGATGAGGAAAACTCAGAAAAAGTGTCAGTCACATAAGGAAGTCCCAAAGTATAGACCAACAAGTAAGGCTTTAGACAAATTCGAAGGGGGGTTCTGAAGATTAAATGAGGGTGGAAGATCAGATAATAAGTGTGGAATATATCTATCATCTACATCAGGTAGCATGATAGTTATATGAATAATAATCTGTGAAATGAGAACCTCTCAAGACAGAGAGTGAAGCTCTGATATGTAGCTAGAGAATTTTCTTTTAATTTTGATGGAACCAAAACTAAAGTTGGGACACTTGAACTTGAGGTATCTGAAGAAAACATAGCAGCAACTATTGAGATACCAAATACTTGTAAAAGGTGGTTTAAGGCCATGAACCTAAATGCATCCTTCTCCAAAGACTTCCTTAAACAAAAATATTAGGGAGATAATCTATCAAAGGGAGTGCCCAAGAGCCACATGATTGAAGGATTTGATAAGACGCTAAGGGTAATCCAAAGATATTTCACCTGTGAGGGTAGGTTCAATATGATTTATCGGTACCACATTATACTTTTGTTTCACCTCACAGGAAAATACCTCATGAATCTACCTTTATATTTGTTTAGAAGCATTGGAAAAATGGCTGACAAAGTCCAGAATAACTCCAAGGCAGTTGACACAAGTGATTTTCACTCAGGGTGGATCAAAATGATTGTGATGGAGGGGTTAAGGAAGAAAAACATTGTCTGGGAGAATTTTGTTTCCTCTGCACACTTTCAATTGAATGTTTCTCCTACCCCACAGTCCAAGGTACAAATCCCTCTTCAGGATGATAGCACTGTACACACAGAGATGAGAAAGAAGAGGAAGAGAAAAGTCATTGTTAAAAATGATGAAGAAAATAAAGAACATGAAGAATAAGGGGGATCTCATTACTCTCGACAAAGGGAGGTTTCACCCAAACCATGTCCATAGTCAGCAGAAATTCCATCAACTAGAGCCACATGCACAAAAGAAAGGAGGTTACTTTTCCCCTCACCAACTATTGCAGTTGAAGCTAGAGTTAGGAGGCCTTTCACTAGGTCATCAAAAAAGAAAGAAAGTATTGTAAAGGAAGAGAAAGGGGAAACTCTCATCAAAAGAAAAGGTAAAGGTAAAGTTGAAGCTATTGAAAATCACATTGAGTTTATACACATAACCACTCCTCCAGACAACCATACCTTCAAATGGATGAACATACAAATTAAAGAGGCTATAAATGAAATTGCTAACTTGAAGGGAGAATGGTTGGTTGAAAGGAAGAAGTTGATTGACCTTATGGATATGTATAGGGAAACTATTTGTTGTTGGGAAAATCTCCCTATGGACTAGCAAATAGAGTTCAAACTTTGCATGCAGATATGACCGAAGAAAAATTACTTTCTACCTTCATCCCTAGATTTAAATCCCCTTTTCTTAGTAAATGCATGGAAAGATCAACCTACCTCGTTCCTGGCGTTTAATGTCGATCCTCTGTTGTGCTTGATTACTTGTTCGCAATACTCCTTCTAAAGCCGACCTGCATCCAAGACAAGCAACAACTATGCATGAATACTACTTATATACTAACGGGTTAGAAATACAAACATATACTGATCAAAATATAAACAGTTCATGAATTGGGACGGGAAAAGCATTTTCTTTATTACTTAGAATGAGTCAACTTACAAAAGTTGAGATCGGCCACTGCTCCTCGAACCTGATCCTGGGCTCCTCTTCTTCTGTCCTCCAACTGCTTTGCTTTGAATCTCCTTTGGCACAAGGAAAGGCTAAATGGTTGGGACAATGGGAATACGTAAATGGGCAGAGTTTCTTTGCTATATTTTTCCCTCTTCCAAATAGGACCCCTACCCTTTCTTTTATAGGCTAGAAGGAGCTAGGTATTTGGATGACCCCTCGACCATGCATGGTTGGGAGTTTCAGTTAAATCACCCATAGCTTTTGTGTTTCATCAACAAATTTCCTTTTTTCTTTCTTTTGTCGGTCCACGTGGGCTATTTTGGATCATCCAGCATGTACACGCATGTAGTAATGGATTAGGGCACGTGGGCCTTTATAAAAGAGGATTTTCAAAGAGTTGTTCAACAGTGCTTTGGCAAAGAAGGGATATGAGTTGGCCTAATGCTAGGTAAGCATGTGTGGTGCAATTGATGGTTATAATAGATGCCCCCTAATGTGTGAGGTCAGAAGAGCATCTAATGGCCGGAATACATTACCAATCTTTACTGATGTGCCGAACGATTGAGCCCAAGGATCAGGAACCGGGAGGTGTCGTCTGCAAAATAAAAAATGTCTCATCGAGGTGAGCATACCCATGCTCGGGATAAAATAGAACCATGGCTACCAATAAAATACACTATAGATCTAGGTCAAATAACTATAAAGAGTAGCCGCGAACAATACACAGCAGAGCTACATCTCGAAATCAGAAAGATATACATAAAGATTATCCATCTTCTAGAAGTTGATTCGGCCTGATGGCTGGAGATGAGATCTTCAGAGCTCGAGCACCAACTTCAAAATCTTCAAAAATAGGGTAGGAGTGTAATATGAGTGTATGATTGCACTACCCAGAGCTCTTCGACGGCTCATCGGTCATTGACTTGATAATCTTGATGATTAGACTCAAGGCTTCAGTGATTTCGAACAAGGACTTGATTGGATGTTTAGGATGGCCGGGTATGAGGACAAGAGACATATTGCAAAGGGGCTGACTCAGGCTTGGTGACAAACTACCCTTGGACAATAGCAAGACAAATGATGAGACTTAGGCAACATGTATGTTAATCATAAGTCTACGAGGCAAGAGGCAACTAAAACTCTCCATATGTTTGGAAGGATAACTAAACGGTGGAGGACACAACTCTATATAGCAAGAAAAGCTTCCTAAGGTCGTACTACATCCCATAGTCTGATGAATAAACGGATAGATGTTCTTTATCCAAGGGCGACTCATTATGCTGCCAATAAAGAAAATACTTTTCCCTTCTTCTTTTTG
The DNA here is from genome assembly GCA_009831015.1 of Picea engelmannii. NCBI lineage: Eukaryota > Viridiplantae > Streptophyta > Pinopsida > Pinales > Pinaceae > Picea > Picea engelmannii. The sequence continues at coordinate 102,771 of ML832835.1, forward strand.
GGGTATATTTGATTTTTTTGTTCTTTTCAATAGTTTTGGAAAAAAGAATAAAGGAATATTACGTTATAAAGGAGGACCGAGTGTTACAAACATACAAGCTCAAGGCACAAGGATAAGACTGATGTTCTAGTATCATGATACTCAGGAAAAATCCTATGGGGGCCAAAGGTGTTAAGACGTAGAAGCAAACTGTTACAAGGCTGGCGTATAAGGTATGCAAACACGGTTAACAAAACACACAATGGTAACGTCCTTCGATGTAAGTTTAACGAGCCCAGAAAAGGTAAGCTCGGTGGTTTTTCATATTTAGAGAGTCTAAAAAAACATAAAAGGAGAGTCCATTGGGGTACCTTTTTCGAAGGTAGTCTAGTCAGTTCGAAAAAGGGGTAAACTAGCACCAACAAGATGTCTATTCAAAACCATTTTAACGAGTGTGACAAGGACAAGATCACTTGGCTACTTTTTCATTTTTAAGGAGTCTGAAAAAAGCTTAACTATGGACTCTGTCAAGAATATTCTTCTGGACCAATTTAACGAGTGTGAAAGAATAAGGTCACTCAACAATCTTTTCAATTTTAGGGAGTCTGAAAAAGAGCTTAAATATGGACTCCGTGGGGGTTCCTTTTTCATAAGTTTAGTCCCTTAGGCCAGAAAAGGGATAAAATTATACTTGAGAGTACTCTTCTATAGAGATGAAGTTCCATAGAGTATACCTTTGTTCGTACAGTTGACTGTCCGGACCGAAAAAGGGGTAAACTACCGCCAGACAGACGTGACTTCAAATTTTAGTTTAACGAGCGTGAAAGGCCACAAGATCGCTTGGCAATCTTTTCATGTTTAGAGGGTCTGAAAAAGGCTTAAAAGGAGACCCGTTATTTTTTTGGAGTCCTGAGGGTGAGATCAAGAACGAAGAAGAATCATGCAAATGAGGCTCAAACTCATATTCAGGAAA
>ML832836.1:14396-37304 GCA_009831015.1 Picea engelmannii
AAAGTAGAAGGAAAACAACTAGTTAACTTTAGTTCACCATACCATGCAATGCAATGGGTTATTTTGGGATAACTAAGAATAGGACTTTAATCCCTATATTTTGGGTATAAATATGTTCACTCTTGAGTATTGGCACATATTGCACTCGATATATTTTCGTCTTCTCAGCTTGTCCCTGACAAAGGGGAACAACATCAATGATTGACAGCCGGGATTCAACTTTCGAAGTTCTATCAGTCAGGCAGTAACAAGTGAGCGTGACAAGAGGGCATGATTGGTTTGTGTTTTTCCTTAAACCACCACTTAGTATAAGACTTACAATGTCTACTAGACAAGATTCTGTTGTTTCCCTTAAATATGCACTTGGTAGAATAAGTTTAGCTTCTTCTACATCATAGTTTATGGTCAAATTTAAACCAGTATCAATATCACTCCCAATTCACAGAATATATCACCTTCCCTCTTCTAGATAACCAAGGAAATGTTTTGGGAACCATTAATCTTGGAGTAGGTTCCAAAGTTTGTGGTCATCCTTAAACAAACCGATTGACTTGTGGTCATCCTTAAACAACCATGATCATTCGGTTTGTGGTCATCCCAAAACCACCAAATTCATAGAGCACATTTATCCATCAGCACAAGCACACTTTGAAACATTATCTCTCTTCTTGGACTCATATACACCCATTCATATTAAGCGGGGGGGGAGCGTAATGTTGGAAATTTAATCCATTAGGGTTACTTTACTGGAGGAATATGAAGTGTACCATCCTTAGGAGTCCAAGAGACATCTTGGAATATGAATCCAAGCGTGAACATCATTGTGTATATATCTATATCAAATTGATGAGTAAATGAAACTAATGTCTATCTTCCAATTTTTGTTTCTAACATGATTTACCACCACATATATGTAATCTCTTCCCTGTATCTTTGGTAGACCTGTGATGAAATCCATTGACATGTTTTCCGACTTCTACTCTGTAATGGGTAATGGTTGTAATAACCTCGCAGGATGACTTTGATCTAACTTGTTCTGCTGACAAGTCATATACTCCCTCACATGGCTCAATACATCATATTTGAGGGCCTTCGAATAAAACATCTCCTTGATATTTCTGTAAGTTTTAATGTGCCCAGGATGGCCTACTAGAGTTGTGTCATGCATAGACCTCCTAATCTTCTCCTTCAATGTAGACGCAAGGACTATGTATATGAAATACTTGAAGTAGATGATGTCATCCACCACTTTGTACATGTCATCCTATATGATGTGATCCATCAACTCATAATAAAATTTATTATTGTAGTACTCCACCAAGAGATGATATTTCCAACCAAACAGAATCTCTACAACTAAAAATATCTATGGTTTCCTAGAGAGAGCATAAAAAAAACGTTTTTCCTCCCTTTCACATACTCCATGTCAAATTCATATGCTTTCAATTTGTTGACCCACTTATGTTGCCTCTCAATTAATTCCTTCGACCCCAAGAAGTGTCTGAAACTATTGTGGTCAGTTCTAACCACAAATTTTCCACCAACCAAGTACTATCTAAATTTCACCAAGGCATGCATGATGGTCAACATTTCCTTTTCCTATATGTAGTAAATTCTCTTTTAATATATGATTTTCCTTCTCTCATATGCTATTAGATGTCTATGTTGCATCAAAAATTATCCTATGTCCTCACTGGATGCATCACACTTAAACACAAAGGACTAATTGAAATTATGAAGTTATAAAACGAGGCAAGTGTTGATCACATCCTTCATCCTGTAAAATGTCTTCTAGGCCTCCTTTATCCACATGAATGCCTCTTTATTCATGAGATATGTGATTGTTTCATCCAGTTGTGAGAATCCCTTTACAAACTTCCAGTAGTAGCAGAATATTCTGAAGAATCCATGCAACTGTGTAAGGCTCTTGGTTGGTGGTTAATCAAATATGGCCTATATATTCTCCCTATATACCTGTACACCCTCAAAACTAACCACCTGACCCAAGTATAGGATCTTTTTCATCGTTAATTCACACTTTTTCTCCTTGGGATACATCAACTGATCCTCCATAATGCTTATAATCTCATCTAGATGGTCCAAGTGCTCCTCACATGTCTTGCTACATATAAGAAGATCATCAAAGAAAACCAAAAAGAAATACCTCAACTACTTGTTGAATATGTGGTTCATGCAGAATTGAAATGTTGCATTGGTCAACCCAAACAATATGACCCAAAACTTAGAATTCCCATAATGCCACCTGAAAGTATTTTTTGTCATATCCTGCTCTCTAAATGTGATCTGGTGATACCCTGATTGAAGATCAATATTTGAAAAATAAATGGCCCCATGTAACCCATATAATAACTCATCGATATTGGGAATGTGGTACCTATTTTTTATGGTATTGTTATTAAATGCTCTATAGTCAATGCAAATCCTTATGGTTACAACCTTATTCTTCACCAACACTATGGAAGAGGAAAATTTACTATAGCTACGGATGATGTGTCCCATCTCAAATAAATCACTAATATCCTTCTCAATTTAATCCTTGAATTTATTTAGAAATCTCTAGGGATTCATGATCATAGGTTTTTCTCCCTCCTCCTACTGAATGGTGTGATCAAATCCATTGGAGGCGGTCACCCTGGAGGAATCTGTCTAAAAACCATCTCATGCTTACTCAATAGTGCTTGAATATTTTCATGATGATGTTGTTGACCCTCTACATTCTCTTGAGTTGTAATCAAGCACTTAGTTGCACGTGCTACATCTCCATGTCTGAAAATAGCATCAATCCTTTTGGTTGACACAATATTAGGGCCACCATTTAACATGCCCCTCAGAACATCATTCTTTCCATTTGATGTATGGAATCTCATCTCCAGTACCTAGTAATTCATCATAGTTTCCCCTAAAGAATGAAGCCATTGAACATCCAAGGCTATATTGGTGTCCTCCAAATCAACCATAGAAAAATTTTCAATCAAGGTATAGTTTCCCAATGTCACATCCAACCTCAGGATATTTCATGTGCATGTCCAATCAAATCCGTCAACCACTACCACATTGAACCCCTAAAAGTTCTCTGTAGAAATACATCTCTTGGCCAGCAATGTTGAATTAATGAAATTGTGAGTCACCCCGCCATCAATCAAAGTTGTGACATTTTGTCCCCTTAGTACTCCTTTGACTCTATAAGTGTAGTATCTAAGGGTTCCTAATAGAGTGGTGATAGTCCCACCCTTGGCCTCCTCAAAATTCTTCTCATTGCTCCAGTATCCTTGCTCACTTCCTTATCCTTGTGTAACTTCCTCCTCTTCCTCGTCACTATCTAAGTGAACCTCTATATAATGCTTCTTTCCCTTCCTCATGCACCTATGTCCTAGCTCCCATGATTCTTTGCAAATAAAGTAAAGGTTGTTCCTTCTCAACTCATTACTAGTCACCTTATCCAACTTCTCCTTTCTAGTCCACTCCTTCTGAAAGAGTTTCTTATCTTTGTTTTTCTGGGAAATGAAAGAGATAGAGAGAAGGAAGAACAAAGGGTGACAATGCGACTTTCAAGATATAGAGTAATATCAGAAAAGTTGCACAAAGAGCGAAAAGTAGAAGGAAAACAACTAGTTAACTGTAGTTCACCATACCATGCAATGCAATGGGTTATTTTGGGATAGCTAAGAATAGGACTTTAATCCCTATATTTTGGGTATAAATATGTAATGGGTCGGGTTAAAAAAGAGAGTTAGCAAGAGAGCTAGTGGGATAGAGAATTTTTTTATAATTTTTAGAGGTTGAGATTATGCAAGAAACATGAATGTAATTAGTTGATACAATGAATAAAGATAGAGGTTGAGAGATAATTTTTCATCTTATGTTCTTTACTTGTTTATGTGCATTTATGGATGATGTTGTTATATTTTTCATACTAGATTTAGTGTATGGATTGATTAGGATACAATATTTATGAATGGTTCTAATAATCAGAAGCATACATAGGCTAGAATAAGGAAGAATGATTAGCTCATCTGCCTCCCTTTCCCTTACTAGTGAAAAAACCTGGTTCTTGCAATCCCAATAGATACCTTAGGTGAGACTTCATTTATGCGACCAGGTGATTCTGAAAGGGTTTGTGTCTTGAGGGTTTGTTGGTCACATTTGAATCAAACCTTGGGTCTTACAAACCATGTGCAAACATGTTTAAGCCAACAAATGGTTTCGTTGCTAGGATTAGGACATTGTGACTAAGGGGATGTTTTGGAGGATGACTAAGAAGGAAATCACATACTGGTTGGACTAAAAATAATGGGAAATCACATGACAAGAGAAAATGAAACCTTAAATGAGTGACAAACAATGGATGCAAAAGTATGTGTTCACGGATTTGCAAGAAATTTGCTTTGGTGAATTTCCAAAAATTCTAACTAAGTGGCTAGAAAGGTTGGTTGAGAAGACATGAAGGTATAGTGTTGTAGCATAAAATAATTGGACTCCTAAATTGGTTAAGAATCTCAATTCAATTAGTAACCCAACTACTCAACTAAATTATTTTTGGTTAGATAGTGTATTAGGGGGTTATGCTACAAAACTTGTAGTAGATTGCATTCAATCATATAGTGTTGTAGAAATAATTTTTTTCAAATTTTTGCACGGATGGTTCTTGAAATCATTAAATATGTGGATAAAGATGTTCTTATGTGAAAAAAATGTAAATATTATGAAGTTCGACGACTAAAGGAGATACGCACACATTGGGGTAGCCAGAGGATAACATGGGAATCATCTAAGAGAAGGAAGAAATTAACGAGGGAGGAAGGAACTGAGCATGAAAGAAGGAAACATACCAAAGGAAGAGTACCATTTTGGAGAGTTGTGCAAAGGAAGAAGGTAGAATAAGTAAAATATTGGGGCTGGGAGAGAAGATCAACACAGTGAGCTGAAAGAAAGTGAACCTTGCACGCAAGTTTGAATCGTGGAGATACCATATGTAGGACGAAAAGAAGAACGACCTCATTCTAGTCCAGTAAGAGAGGAGACAATAAGTCCTACTTAGACATGATCTTGTGTTGAATCAATGACCCCATGTGCATCACCACAATTAGAGATAACAGTTGAAGACTTGTTAAAATATATCATAATTAGTCAAGGAGTATAAAATAGTAGTACTCAGAATAGTGGGAGTAGTGCACAGATTTAGAATCTGAGTTGAACGGTATCACCAAGAGAAGGGAATACACAATCTAACATGGTGAGAGTAGATAATACTCTTAGACTTCCAAAATTCAAGGGAGTGGGGTCAGAGAATCCGGAGCAACACTTGTTTATGTGTGAAACAGTTTTTCCACTAAAAACATATAGGATGATTTCGTAAAAATAACATAGTTAGCAATGACATCTAGAGTTCATGCACTGGTATGGTATATAAAGTTATATATATTTACACCTATTGGACAGGCTAAGACCTTGGAAGATATAAAGAAAGCACTATTAAAGGAGTTTAGAAAGACAAAGTCAGAGTCACGGTATATCACCAAGCTAAAAGTGTCAAACATGTAAAAATAGAGTCTGTATAGGATTTCGATCAACTCTTTAAGGACATAATGGGGAGATTGAAGTTCCAAATTCTGAATCAATAATATCAAGAGTTTTTTATTGTTGAACTTCTACCATACATTTAGAGGCCCCCGATTCATGAGAATGTTATGTCACAGCCCCAGGCCCTACAGATTGCAATCAAGCTAGAGGTTTTATCAATAGGAGACATGGGAGGAATGAAATAGGTGCATATGCAGTTGGTTGCATTAACAATCGAATTGGTCGAGATTACCAAAGGAAGGGAAAAATGAGAGTAAGTTTGGCGTACAAAGTGTAGAACGAAAGGCCATCAGAAGGATGAATTCCCATAATTCACACAATATTTCGTAGCTGGAGCGCCAAATCAACTACTCAAAGAAGGATACTGTAATATATGTAAGAAATGGGGTCATCATTCCACTGAGAGTCCATTACTCCATAAATATTAGAGTACTCCAAAGAATTTGTTTTGCAACTTTTGCAAGTCAATAGGGAATGAAGAGAAGGATTGTCGCGTGTTCGACCTACTAAGAGAGAACACATCAGATATGTACATGATCCAAGAAGAGAATACTGACACATATGGGAATAGTGTGAAATACAATGGTCATAGGGGTTTCAATCAGGGGAACATAGAAAATTTTGGCAGAGGATGAGATAGAGGGAATTTCAATAGAGGAGGATGAGGATCGATTATCTGTTATAACTATAATCAACCTGGACACTTGGCCCAAGACTTCTATAACCCATGTACCAAGTGCACATATTGTTGATCAATGGATCAGACAATGGAGGATTGTCCCCAACTAGTTGAAAAATGGCATGCCAAAGAAAACTCAAAACCAAATCAACATCAAAATTAGAATGTGCATATGATATCAGTCGAAAGACGCAATGAAGTGTTGGAGTTACTTCACACACACCTAGGATTTATTTTTCCTATTTTTTTTCTTATGTTTATTATTCATTATTCATTCTCCTATATTTTTGGAAGAATATTCCTCTAGGGAGAATATTCTCTTCAGTTTTCACTTTCATTTGATCACTTGAGTGGAGTCTAAATGCTACTTTGGGATTATTGCCATGTAACATCGGGATCATCACTAGCTAATGTGAATTGTCCTTGGGATCATCACCAGACTAGAACACTACCCATGATTCCCTGATCTCCTCCTCACTTCACTATGTTTCAGTCAGTTAGCTGAAGACTGATAGACTAGTTAACTTAGCTAGGTGGCAGTTCACTCCCATAACTGCCCAAAGGACTAGACTAGGTGGCAGTTTACTCCCGTAATTGTTGGTGTGTTTCCATATCACTCTATACCACCACTATGGTGCATTTTATTCTCCTACAGTGTGCATTTTTTTATTTATACAGAGTATATATACTGTAAATTATTCACTCCTTGAGTGTGGAATACGGTTAATGAAAATTCTTCTATTCTTTTGTACTGCTTCTATTTTATCATATTTTCTCTGCAACTGTGTATGTGAATTCATAGCTAGATATATTATGTGCAATTTCAACACATTTACATGGTATTAGATCCAACAAAATTCTAGGGAAAAGAAACACCAAATTATTTTTGCAGGTATCGAAGACTAAAGACAACAGAAAAATGGAATTTTCAAAAGAATTAATTCTTACACCTTACAATTAATTTGGATGGAAGGAGAAGATGATCATGCATATTCAAAGAAAAGGATTGTATAGGTTAACCATGAATACATAGATATAAACAACATCGTCCATAGAAAAATCCAAGTATCTTAATCGAATGAATGAAGCATTCAAAACAATTTGCAGTCTCATTTCTCTTGATATCCTCTTTCACATATCTTCCTATAAAAACCCCAATGAATCCTAGAACACAATGGAATGGATTTTTGGAAAACATGATTAGATGAGGGGACACATGATCGAGCTAGATTTTCTCACATTGGATCCAAAAAGCTTCGACAATATCCAAGATTTATTTACCGAATATAAGGATTTACTATCGCAACTCAAGGCTTGCGGGGTTGATAAATATAAGGAGGAGAAACAAGTGGTTCTCACCATGCTATACAAACTTGGTCTTGAATTATCAGTGTTTGTATCCAAATTCCGTTCAGTCAAATTCACCTCTAGATCCACCTGAAAGATTCCTTCTCTTGAGGAATTTATCGAATCTCTGAAACAAGAGAAGACCAAGCTCATCAACATTGGAAAAATATAAGGCCCAAAGGTGCATGAACTTACTTTGAAAGATGGAAACGATCATCAATATAATAAATCTAAATATAAATACAAAAGGAAATCTCATGCAAATCCTAATAAGGAAGGGTACTCAAAACCCTTCAACGATGCCTTTGGATCCAAAGGTCAAAAGGGAAGAAAAGGGGAGAAATCCACATACTACCATAAATGGTTCCATCCAAAATCCACATGTATGTAGAAAAAAATAGATATAATGACTCAAATAATTCAGCCAAAAAATCTTGGAGATTGCATCCCCGAGGGTGCCAAGAAGAAGAAGAAGCGAGAAGATCAGAATCCCAAGAAAGGAAATTTTATCCATGACTTGATTGCCATTAATTCCTCTCTCGATGCTTGGATCGTAGATTTAGGTGCATAACACCACATGTCTGCCACAAAAGAAGTATATTATTCATTGGATGCATGGAAATTTCCTCCTATTCTAATGGGGGACAACTCTCCAGTTGAGGTCACCGACAAAGGAAGGATTGAACTCACCAACGGAAGCTTCGAGAATATGTTGCATGTTCCCAAACTTTAAGTCTATCTTCTTTGTGTATCATATGAAAAATTTTGGCACCAGAAAGAAAGTTGTATTCACACCTGATGCAGTGGAATTATATGACATGAAAACCAATTCCAGTGTTTCTACCAGTGAGGTAAATCATCAATTTAGGCATTACACATTTTCTAAATTTATTGAACCAGATTCTTCTTTACTACTTACCCTTGCTGATGAAAGAAGTAGGATATGGAAAGAAAGGTTCAATCATTTAAATTTCATATATATGCAACATTTTAGCAAGTAGGGATTGGTTGATGGTCTACCACACATCAATTTCTCTAAAGGAATTTGTTATGGATGTTTTCTTGGAAAAAACCCTCAAGAGAAGTTCGACAAAGGAAAGACTCAGAGAGATTCCTCTCCTTTAGATATGATCCATAATGACCTCATGGGGCCTTTTATGCATCCATCAAATGACAAAGAAAGGTACATGCTCATTTTTGTTGATGATTTCTCATGCTTCACATGGATTTTCTTTCTTGGGAAAACATGAGAGGTCTTTCAACACCTCAAAGGTTTCAAATCCCTTGTTGAGACACAGTGAGGAAGGAAAATCAAAATCCTCTAAATTGATAATGGGGGAGAGTGTGTCAACGATGAGATCCATAATATTTTTCATGAGGCAGGGATTCAATTGCAGCACATGGCTCCCTACACTCAGCAACAAAACAAAGTTGTTGAGAGGAAAAATAGATCTCTAAAAGAGTTGGTATCTTGCATGCTGCATGCAAAGTCACTTCCACAAAGATTATGGGTCGAAGGACTTAATTTTGAAACATCCATACAAAATAGATCTTCCCATAGATATATCAAGGATAAGACCCCTTATGAATCTTGGACTGGCCTCAAGCCGGAAGTGACCCACTTTCGTATTTTTGATTCACGTGCATGGTCCCAGATTCCCTCTGAAAAGAGGAAGGAACTTGATCCATGGAGAATAGAGTGTATATTTTTTGGATACCCCAACAATGTGAAGGGATACGAACTTATTGATCTTTACTCGAACCAACTCATCATTGAGTGAAGTTTCCAATTCGAGGAAAGTGTCTCACATGTACCTCATCAACCACATGTAGATACCTTTGTTCTTCCACCTGTTAGAGATGATGAGCATGCACATGTTGAATCTTCTTTAGATGAAAGTTATGATTCATAGGATTCATAGGATCTAGATATAGAGTCACTATAGTCAGATGCAGATTTAGTGAATCCATATGCAAATGCACAACGAAAGTAGAGGCCCAAGTGGGCCCAAACTAATCTTCAAGATCCAGGGGATCTTGTTGGTGATCCAATTGATACAAGGCGGACTCGGTCTGATTTAGAGGATCCTCCTCTTGCACTCACTTCTGCTGAACCATTGCCACCCATACATATTTCCTTGGTTGAGTATTTCAATCCATAGTATTATGGCGAGGTTGTTGGAAATCACTTTTGGGAATTCTCCATGCAGGAGGAGTACAACTTCCTCCGCGAGAAACATACTTGGTATTTGGTTCCCTTCTCTCAATAAGGAAACTTGTGAGGTGCATATGGGTCTATAGGAAAAAGAGAGTAGAAGATGGTCATATTATCATATACAAAGAAATGGTTTTATCCAAAGGATTTCAACAGGTGCATGGCATTGACTATGATGATACCTTCGCTCCAGTAGAGAAGATGGATTCCATATGTTTTGCACTTTCCATTACGGAAGCCAAGGTATGGGAAGTCCATCAGATGGATGTGAAGAATGCATTTCTTCACGATGAGCTCTCTGAGGAGATCTATATGGAGAAGTTGCAGGGATTTATGCAAGATTCATCTTTGGTTTTTCGATTGAAGAAATCTCTTTATCGCCTCAAGCAATCTCTAAGGGCATGGTATGCCAAGATGGACTCCTACCTATTGTCACATAAATTTATATGTTGTAAATCAGGCCCAAATGTTTACATACTCAGGACAATTGATTCACTTCTACTCCTAGTTCTATATGTTGATGATTTTTTGATCACCGGTTGCTCAAATTCAGCGAACGATGCAGTCAAGAGGACTCTATATGACATGTTCTTGATGATGGACATGGGTATGCTACATTTATTCCTTAGACTCGAGATCAATTAGGATGTATCAGGCATCAAATTGTCTCAGGTGAATTATGCACGAGATCTCCTTGAGAGATTTCACATGATAGATTGCAAGTCTTTCCTGACTCCTTTCCTATCAGGAATCATACTTGAGGATGGCGAGGACACTCCATTGGTTGACAACACACTATACAAACAACTAGTGGGGAGCTTGTTATATCTCACACACTCTAGACCACACCTCTCCTATGCAGTTGGAGAAATATCCAGGTTCATGCAGGAGCTGCATGAGCTACATTGGAAAGACGCAAAGCATATTCTTTGATACATATAGGGCACCATCACCTTTGGGATTCATTATTCAGTAGACTCTACATTGGATGTCATTGGGTTCACTGAATTTGATTGGGCTAGAGATACCGTTGATCGCAAGTCCACATCTAGTTACTCACTCAGTCTTGGTTCTAGGCCTCTCTGTTGGTCGAGCAAGAAGAAGGTTGATATTTCTTTGTCTTCAGCCGAGGTGGAATACGAAGGGGTAGTTAACATAACTATTTAGTCTATGTGGATACAACATTCTCTCACTGAGTTGGAAATTCAATTTCATTGGTTGATCATCATCAGGTGTGACAACCAGAGCACTCTGAAGTTCTGCACAGATCCAATTCATAGGTAGCAGACAAAGCACATCAACATCCACATGCACTACATCTGGGACTTGTTACATAAGTGGATCATCGACCTATAGTTTTTTCCTTCAAAAAAACTTACTGCAGACATCTTCACCAATACCTTCACTGATCATAAGTTCTATTCTCTACAAGGTTGTCTTAGAGTGAAGGACAAAGTTTCCTAACAACTGTCCGTTCTTATTTTTACATACATTGTACATTGAGGGTGGGGGGGGGGGGGGGGTNGTTCCCATGTAGTTTTTCATCTTTCCTCATTTTCTGTCAATGTATCTTTTGTATTTCGGTACCTAACATGGTCTTGTTGTCGGGACCCATTCTTTATTTTCACCATAGTGATGTTCAGGGGGCGTGTTGGAGTTACATCACACACACCTAAGATTTATTTTTCCTAAGGTTTTTCCTATGTTTATTAGTCATTATTTAGTCTTCTATATTTTAGGAAGAATATTCCTCTAGGGAGAATATTCTCTTAAGTTTTCACTTCAGTTTGATCAGTTGAGTGGAGTCTAGATGCTACATTGGGATTATCACCATGCAACATTGGGATCATCACCATCTAATGCACATTGTCCTTGGGATCATCACTAGACTATCACATTACCCTTGATTCCCTAATATACTCCTCACTCCACTATGTTTGAGTCAGTTAATTGAAGATTGACTAGTTAACTCAACTAGGTGGCAATTCACTCTCGGAACTACCCGAGAGACTAGACTAGGTGGAAGTTTATTCCCGTCACTAATGGTGTGTGTCCAGATCACTCTAGAACACCACTATGGCACATTATCTTCTCCTTTAGTGTGGATTGGTTGATATATACAAAGCATATCTATTGTAAATTATTCACTCCTTGACCGTGGAATATGGTTAATGTGAATTATTCTATTCTTTCTCTCCTTCTATTTTCTCATATTTTCTCTGCAACTCTGTATGTCAATTTCTAGCTAGATCTATTATGTGAAGGTTCAACACATTTACATGAAGGAACAAAAATTGTACTTGTTACATGTGGAGGATCTCGGGAAAGCGTTGATATGGAAACTCAGGGAATCTAGACGGAGCAGTGGGTAAGAAAATCAACATGGCCTATGCCAACATTCGATCCACAACAGGAAAAATAGACATATCAAAGTGCAAGAAAGTAAATACCTTGACCACATGGGGGACCATCAACATCATCGCTTCCTCATCTTGAAGACCCAACAATACCTGAAAATTAAAGTATGCAAGTAAGTACACTAACCAAATTCTTAAAGAGTTGTGTAGAATTGATGAAGGATAGAATTGTGCTCAGTATGTTATATAACATGATTTAACACTACGCAAATGGAAGGGACACCCTGTCGCAAAAATGATGGTAAATCAGGTACTGCGCATGAAGAGAACCAAAGGGGAATTTATGTTTAATGCGCAAATTGGGGAGTACGATGTGGATAATGTTATACTAGACTTAGGATCAGATGTGAATGTAGTACCTAAGAAGGCATGGGAGATGATGGGAAAAATTGAGATAATATGGTCCCCTTTTCAGTTAAGGCTCATGAAACACCATAAGATAGTCCCAATTGGGTGACTAACAAGATTAATTCTGAAGATGGGGTGTGCAACATGGAAGAATTTGAATTTATTGAGATCATAGACAATAGTCAACCATATCCATCCTTAATGGAATTGGAATGAGTGGTCGATAACAAAGAAATTATTAACATGAAAAGGAGGGAGATGAACTTCAAGGTTGGGGATCTAAACGTTACTGCACCTTTGAACCCATAAAAAGGGAAGATATACATGGAGTAAGCAAGAGTAAATGACATGAACAACTTATATAATATGACTGTCTGAATGGAGGATTATCTTGAACCAACAACAAATGGTGTGGTAAGTTTGAGAAGTATCATTTCACGTGCACCATATTTAAAATTTGGTCTAGAGAATTGGTAGCAGAGGATGCTTGAAGTGTCAACTAGACAATGTGTGTGTATAAACCGATTCTTGCACTAGATTGGCACAAAGATATGTGACCCACCCAGGTATGATGGATTAACTGATATTGGTATTTTTATAAAATCATTTGAGTTACAGGTACCTAAACAAAAGATGATTTTGGCACTGGATTTCATCTTAAAAGAAACTCTAACTAGATGGTGGGTCACACACAGAAAGGGAATCAAGGACTGGGCATAGTGTGGTAGACTTATGCAGATATGCTTTGGGCCGGAGGAAGCAGAAAGTGCACAAAAATACACAATAGAGGGAAACCAGGCGAGTCACGTAGACATATGTAGAGATTTATGGTGCTCATAATCATAGACATAGTGGACATATTGATTCATACACACGTTGGACATAATTCCAAAGAATTGGTTTTTAGAATTGGAGATGCGCATGGAGAAAACATAATTGGGAGGATAGGTTTGGAGATTCTAAATCACGTTTACATTTGAGCATGAATACCCCTCCATACACATAGCACTACAAGCCATCTGAACAAAGATATTCTTGAATGTAGAATTGATGGAATAAGTACCATTAGGTAGTGCGCACAAAGCAAAGATGACGGTTCAGAAGCTATTGGAATGCTATAATGTCGGAGGAATAATATCAGGAAGAAGATCTTAGGAATGCACAGGTACCAGTGACAAAATGAAAAAGAGAAGTAGAAGAGCCCGTGCTTGCATATGTTGCATATACAAATCTTATAGAGACAAAGAATGTCAATGTTGGGACAATGGAGAATATTAAGTTTTCATATATTGGAGAATATTGGATTGATGAGACAACTCAGAAGGTGGTAGAATTATTATGATAATATCAAGACTTATTTCCAACCACATTCTCAGAGACGAAAGGAATAACAGGTGACTTAGGCGAGATGAAGATTCCACTGAAACCTGTAGCTAAGACAATATGACATAAACCTTACATATTGAACTTGAGGTACAAGGAAAAGTTCAAGGTTGAAATAGACAAGATGTTAGACACAAGAATTACTAAACCAATAGAATAATCTGAGTGGATTATCCTAGTGGTGGTGCAGGACAAGAAGACCAAAGGAATTAGGATATTTTTGGATCTAAAGAATATGAATCACACATTCTTACATGACCCATCACCAACACTATTTATGAATGAAGTACTAGAGAATGTAGGAGTTCAAGAAACATATTTTATTACAGATGGATTCTTTGGATACCATCAAATAAAAATTGCGCAGGAGGATAGACACAAAACCACATTTGTGATAGAATAGGGAAGTTATCATTACATGGTGATGCCATTTGGATTAAAGAATTCCCCTCTAGTGTTTTCTAGAGTAGTAGTGGTAGCATTCAATGAGTTCATCCATAAATTTTTGGAAGTTTACTTAGATGATTGGATGGTGTTCAGTCTACTGCAAGATCATATAGAATTACTTCGACTCATGTTAGATCGATGCAGACAATGTTAGATTCCTTTGAACTTGAAGAAATCTATCTTTTTCACACCATTTGGAATTATGCTAGGAAATGTAGTATGCAACCAAGGACTATTGGTTGACCCAGCCAAGATCACATTTATTCTGGAGTTGGAGCCTTTGACATCAGTTAGACAATTGAAGGAAATGTTGGGTCATACAGGTTATTACATGAATTTTTTCAAAGGATATGCACAGATTACAACACCCATGGAAAAGTTATTGAATAAGGAATCCAAGTTTCAATGGAATGAGGACTCCTAGAAGGGGCTAGACATGTTTAAACAGAGACTGGTCACCACACCCATTTTAATATTTCTAGACTGGAACAAGGAGTTAGATGTCCATGTAGATGCATCATCCCTTGCATTGGGCATCGTGCTATCTCAACCAAGGGAAGGAGACATCGATCGTCTAATTGAGTTTGCAGTTAGGAAGATGTCTATATCTGAAGTTTAGACATTACTTACTTGGGAATCACATCAATATGTGCATAGATCATTCTGCATTAAAGTACTTAGTCAATAATCATGTCTTAGGAGGAGGAATATGCAAATGGTTTTTACAATTTCAGGAATATAAATTTGAGGTCATAGTAAAAACAGGGAAGTTGTATGTAGGACCTGATCATCTCTTGCACATATTAACAAGAGAGGATGCAGGTAATTTAGATGATGATTTCCCGGATGCAAATTTATAAGAATTAGGATATTTGTGGATCTTTGTGGATGTAAGTAATTAGAATTTTTGTGGATCTAAGGAATATGAATAAAGTGAGTGAGAGAAGGAAGTGTAAAGGGAGATAGTCTGACGTTCCATAAATAGAACAATAAAAAAGTAGCATAAAGAGTGAAAAATAGAATAAGGAAAACAATCAGTTAATTGAAGTTGTCCATGCCATGCATTGTAATGGGATAGTTTGGGATAGATAAGAATAGGACTTTAAGCCCTAGATTTTGGGTATAAATAGGTAATGGGTGAGGTGAAAAGAGAGAGCTAGCGAGAGAGATAGAGAGCGAGAGAGATAGTGGGATAGAGAAATTTTGTAGAATCTATAGTGGTTGATATTATGCAAGAATCATGAATGTGATCAGTTGATACAATGAATAAAGACAAAGGTTGAGAGATAATCTTCCATCTTATGTTCTTTACTTGTTTATGTCCGTTTATGGATGATGTCGTTATATTTCGTAGACTTCATTTAGTGTATCGATTGATTAGGATGTAGTATTTATGAATGGTTGTAATAATCAGAAGCTTACATAAGCTAGAATAAGGAACAATGATTAGTGCATCTGCATCCCTTTCCCTTACTACTGCAAAAGATTGGTTCTTGTAGTCCCAATAGATACATCATGTGATATTTCATCTATGCAAGCATTTGATGCTGAAAGGGCTAGTGTCTTGAGGATTTGTTGGTCAAATTTGAACCAAACCTTGGGTCTTACAACCCGTGCATGGACCAATTTAAGCCGACACTATGGTATTAGATTCTCCTTCCCCTTATATTTGTATAGTACTCAATGCATATCAACATTGAATACAATAATAAAAGTTTACATAAAATATTCCTCTTACGTGGAATCATCTTCTTTGCAACTTGCATAGTTGTTGGATATGCTAGAAATAATACATTTTCATTTGCTTTTCATTTCCATGTGTAACCTCCCTAGTCCACCTATATCAATCATCAAGATAAAATATGCATTTTATAATCATATTATACAACCTTCATCTCATTCATAGAAAATATTCAATTTCATATCTAAAGCATAGATATTTATAACGCAAAATAAAGTAATCATTCATCCCAATACTTATTCATATAAATATCAATATCATTTAGAAAGTTACCATGGAAAAAGGTTTAGCTCATTTTCATTTCTAACACAACCTCAATTTTCCTCTTATTTGCAACTACTCACCCTTTCAGGCTCAAGCATCCCATTCTCCATAACATTCCATTAGGTGATCCATCTTGCCAATTCTTTTACATTTAAGAAGAGTGTCAAATTAAGATTCTAGTGTCATCATAGTAGCCTTCTCCGAAAGATTTTGATCATACAATAATCATCATTTTCCCTTACTAGGTAAATCCACCTATGTCGTTAACATAAATATGCAAATATTATAAATCATCTCTCTACCTATTAGCCACATTTTAAAGTAATTATTACACCAATTATATTGTAATTAATATAATAAGGTCCACATATACTTGACTTTCAATTATGTAGATCATAATCCCTATCTTCATTATGGATTACCTTCATTTCCATATCCAATACATCCCTTTTAATAACTTTTTTATGTTGAGGGAGCTTACATGTAGTCATTAAAAAAAGGTAAATGTTAAAGCGGACATTGAGACTCGAGATACGGGTCATACACCGAAGTCAACCGTCCAATTTGGGGACACTACCTATATATCCATACATGGTAAACTTAAGTGATATGCAGTGGAAAACGGGTATTCTTTAACTCGAGTCCGAATTCTAAGGTCAGTGTGACTCTGTTATTGATACTACGTTTGCCCTTCTCTCGAATCGATCTGGGCATCTGGTTATCGCTGTGTATTGACACCGACCTTCATCTATTATAGCTTCAGTAATCATTCAGTGTCTTCCGTCATTCTTGTCATGAATTCAGCAGAAACTTATTTGGAGGTCGAGATACCTTCATACTTCCGGTGCCCCATCTCGATGGAGTTGATGAGAGACCCGGTAACTGTTTCCACAGGCATGACCTATGATCGAGAAACCATAGAGCCCTGGATATTTTCATGCAAGAAGAAAATATGTCCTGCTACCATGCAGCCGCTGGAGAATTTCGATTTAACTCCCAACCACACTCTGCGTCGCCTCATTAAGGGATGGTGCGTTGCCAACTGCTCCAAGGGCGTAGAGCAAATCCCCACGCCCAGGCCACCCATCGACTCCAATCAAGTGTCGAATTTACTTCAAGCGGCACTCAGATCTCCATCAATCGAAGGCATTAATGCATTGAAGAAATTGCGGAACCTTGCGCAGGAGAACGATGGACGCAGACGGTGCATCGCTGCGTCCGCTTCAAGTCTCGTTCTGGTGTCTCTGATCAACTCGTACTGCTGTGAAGAAGATGACAATGAAAAGTACAGGGCTTGTGAAGAAACTTTAGGTATATTGCATCTACTTCCTATGACCCAGGAAACTGCGAACTCGCTGTCAGAGGCAGTGAGCATTAGGTCGATGGCCTTCATCTTGGATAACGAACCTACCGAAGCTAGGCATCACGCGGCCGTTCTATTGCAGAAGGTTTCCACTTGGGTATCGGATTGGTAATGTATTGCCAGGGAAAGGATTGATATTTTCCAAGGGCTCTTAGAAATCATAACGCGTGAAGTCTGTCTTAAGGCGGTCATGGCGGCGTTGGTTGTCCTTATAGCAATTTGTAAAAAATCCAGAAAGAACAGATTAAGGGCAATCGAGGCAGGGGCTGTATTTTATCTGATTGAATTACTTCCAGAGGCCGAGAAGCCCAAGTGTGAAAAGATGTTGTATTTGTTGGACATGCTAGTGGACTATGCCGAAGGAAGGGCTGCCATGGCTGATCACGCCATGGGTATTGCTGTAGTCTCCAAGAAGATTATTAGGGTTTCAGAAATTGCCACTACGAAAGCCGTGCGAATCCTTTGGTCACTTTTGTAAAAAACGAAAGTCAACCGGGTTTTGGGGTTGGGCGTTTACAAACGCTCGATGCAAAAACAAAACACACCCAGAAGCCTTGGGCCCAGCACTTTGGATTTCGTGGTTTGCAAACACCCAATGCAAAAACAAATCGAAACTACAATTGCCGAATCGCGAAACGCGAATAGGCTATGGGCACAGAATTTCGGGTTTCGGTGTTTGGAAGATGAATGGTTCTATTACACAAGCTGGCTGATATCCCGAAAGAGAAAACCCAGAACAGATTTTACAAACTCAATAAAACAAAATGTAAAGGCAGAGCATACCTCCAACTACAGAATAACAAATTCGAATTGAAAATGTTTTCAAGAATTCAACGGAGAGAATACCTCTGAATGCACAATCGCAACTTCGATTCAAAAATGTGATTTTTCATATATATCGCAGATTACCATCCGTTTTTGAATTTATAAAAAACTAACACTATTTCCCTAATTCAAAAACCGCCCCTTCAATCTTACGAAATATTTAATTGAAGCGGTGATGGTGTCTCGTGGCCTGCAAAGGTTAAGGCGACCATCGCTAACAAATCCGCCAATGGTGTTTCAAGTCTTTGCAAGGTCAAGCCAACTTGTCGTTTGCACAGAGGTGGTGAAATGATTACATCCTGACATATTCTCTCTTAATCATTTCAGAGCAAAACGAACTGAAAATATGTAAAACAAAATTTGTTGTAAACAATGCATTACAACTTACAGACCCCAATATTACTTCTATGAATTTTAAACAATTCATTTCCCAAATGTTTCGTAAATATGTCTGCAATGGTAAATATGTCTGCAAATTGTTCTTCAGATCTGCAGAACTGAACATAAATTTTTTTGCCATTTACCAGCTCTCGAATGAAATGATACCTTGTATCAATGTGCTTACTCTGTTTGTGAAAGACATGATTCTTTGATAGTGCAATGGCAAATTTATTATCACAGACAATTTGGGTTGCATCATTACGGTCATGCAACAATTCATTCAAGTCCCTTCTCATCCACATAGCTTGACATGCAATTGTAGTTGTTCCAACATACTCTGCCTCAGTAGAAGATAGAGTCACAATGCGTTGTTTCTTTGATGCCCATGCCACTACTCCAGATTCAAGATTAAACACATACCCAGATGTTCTTTTTTTGTCATCAATGGAACCTACAAAATCACTATCAATATATCCAATCAGCTCAAAGTTTAAACTTGATGTGTATCGGATACTTGAGTCTCCATGAATATGGAAATTAAACTTATGGCAAACATTATATCACGTCTGGTTGTTGTTAAGTACATAAGGCTTCCAGCCAACCACTTATACAGAGTTGGATCAACATATGATCCCTCATCATACTTGCTAAGTTTAATACCAGTTGCCATTGGTGTTGCAGCTTCAACATTCTAAACCTTTTCAACACTTCATTTGCATAGTTAGTTTGACCAATGAAAATGCCATCATCAGATTGAACCACTTCAATTCCAAGAAAATATTTCATCAATCCTAAATCAGTCATCTCAAACTCTGTTTTCATGGCATTTTTAAAATCATCTACAGATAGATCTCCAGTAAAAATCAGGTCATCAACATACAGACATACAATCAAAATTTTACCTTCCTGGTTTATCATTGTATACAGGGTTGGCTCAGTTGGACTTCTGTTGAATCCAACACTAATCGAGTATTCATTAATCTGGCTATACCATACTATGGATGCCTTCTTCAACCCATATAAAGATTTCCCCAACTTGTAGACTATATCTCCATACTTATCAATCTCATAACCTGGAGGTTGTCTTACATAAACCTCTTCTTCCAAATATCCATTTAAGAATGTAGACTTAATGTCCATCTGATGCATGATCCATCTATTCAAAGCTGCAATAGCTAAGACCATTCTCACAGTGTCAATTCTTGCTACGAGAGAAAATGTTTCATTGTAATCAATGTCGGGTTGCTGACTAAACCCCTGAGCTACAAGTCTTGCCTTGTACTTTTCAACTTCACCATATGCATTTAGCTTAGTCTTATAAACCCACTTAACACCAATATTGTTCTTACCTTCAGGTAAATCTACAAGATCCCAAGTGTTATTTATTTCAATGGAATCAATCTCCTCATCCATTTATTTTATCCATGCATCCTCTTTAACAACTTCATCAAAACTTACAGGATCACATGCCATTAATGAAAAATTTGAAATCTAATCTACTTCTTGATTCTTATCATACAATTCTCTGAAGCTTCTAGATTTTTGTCCTTTAAATATGTTTTTCAATGAATCTAAACTGGGATTTGATTCACTACTTACTTGTGAATTTGTTTGATGTCCACCATGTCCAAATGGCTCACCACGCTCATGAGTTCTGGGTGTTCTAAATTGAGATGGGCTGAAATCTGGTGCTTGTCTTGTTGGACTTCTTGCTGCAAGTGTATGTGCATGTGGAACCAACTATCCATCTCCTTCAGCCTGCTCAGCTCCATCATCATCTTCATGGGGTAACACAACTCCCTCTAAAATTGATTTGTCAATACTTCCATCCCAGGCTTCATCTTCTTTAAATTGAATATCTCTATTGATTACATATTTCTGGGTGATGGGATTGTAGAGTTTATATGCCCTAGACTTTTCACTATATCCAATAGAGATACATCTCTCACTTTTGTCATCCAACTTCCTCCTCATTTCTGCAGGTACATGTGCAAATGCAACACATCCAAAAATTCTGAAATGAGAAACATTGCAAGGCTTACCATCCCAGGCTTCCTGAGGTACACGATCCCTCATGGTCTTGGTCAGAATTCTATTCAAAATAAAAATAGAGCAAAGACCCGCATCTCCCCAATATTCATTTGAAAGATGCTTCTCTTTCAACATGCTTCAAGCCATATCCATGATGGTCCGATTCTTCCTTTCAACCACTCCATTCTGCTGTAGAGTATATCGAGCGGTAAACTTCCCCTTAATTCCATGAAGATCACAAAATTCAATGAATTCATTGAGTTTATATTCACCTCCTCTATCATACCTTAAGATTTTAATGGTTCGACCACTCTCATTCTCAACCATAGACTCAAATCTCTTGAAAACATCAAAGGCCTCAGATTTTTGTTTCAACAAATACAACCAAGTCTTCCTATTGAAATCATTAATGAAAGTCATAAAATAAACACAGCCAGTTAAAGAAGGTGTTTTCATAGGTCCACATAAATCTTTGTGGACAATTTCCAATGGAGATTTTTCTCTGTAGGAAACACCTAAAACAAATTTCTCTCTGTGATGTTTTCCAAGTATGCAGCTCTCACAAGAGCTTTCAGGTTGCTGAATACATGGAAACACCTTTACCATCTGCTTCTTCTGTAACAGATCTAAGCCACCGAAATGTAAATGACCACATCTCAAATGTCATAACCAAGATTCATCTAAACTTCCAGATTTATAAACATTCAAAGAACCACTCAAATAATTTCTGATAACAAGTGGAAACATTCTATTCTTGGTCATCTCTATTTTTGCAATCAACTGTTTGCTGGGTAATTTATCATAGATTGTACATACCTTGTTCTTGAAGAACACTCTATACTTTTTCTCCAACAATTGTCCAACACTAATAAGATTGCATTTTAGACCAGGCACGAAATAAACATCATCAATATTTCTTCACTGATTATTCTTTGTCTAGACTAAAACTACACTTTTACAATTAACTGTAACCGTACATTCATTTTCTAGTTTTACTTCAGACTTAATACTAGTATCAATAGAGGAAAATAAATCCTAATTACCAGTCATTTGGTTACTGCAACCACTATCCAAAAACCAAATATCATTAGCACTTTCGTGAGTGACATTACAAGTCAAAAACACGGGATTTTTATGATCCCGAGACTCATTTATTATATGGGCAGATTGTTTTCCAGCATCTGCCTGCTTCTTCCAACATTTGTTAGAAAAATGCCCAAACTTCTTATGATAATAACATTGTACTTTAGATTTATCATACCTCTAATTTTCTTGCTGCCAGGGTTTGCTACTGCTCCCTCTTAAATTAGGAGGATTTTGCTGGAACTTCTCCTCACACCCTGATTCAATTTTGTTGTCCCTTCGACCAAAAAATTGACCTCCTCTTCCATAATTATAAGACCTTCCTCTGCCTCTGCCTCTGCCTCTGGTAACATGCAGTTGAGATTTGAAAGCATGCTTTGTAATGTCCCCAAGGCCGAGCCTAGTTGTAAATCTTGTTACGAAATGAGTTGTAAAAATGTTTTATAGGCTGGTGAGCCAAGTTTATATAAGTTGGTGGGCTTATGTGATTGTTATGCCAGAGAGCCTAAGGGTTGAAAGCCAAGATCTTGATTTTGTACATATATCAATGCAAAACATTAATAAAATATAAACACCGCCTCATGTTGACCGACCATGATGAATGAGTGATGGGGGACTAATCTTCCACATAGTGGGCAAGGGATTAGGGGTTGGAAGAGGGGCTAAGTGTTGAGCCTAGGGGATAAGCCCAGGGGCTTAAGTCCTTGGGAAAATTATTTTAATATTATTCCAAAAAGACCATGTGAATAATATGTTTTATCCTAAGTTCTTTTTGGAAGGACA
>ML832837.1:0-14308 GCA_009831015.1 Picea engelmannii
AACAGCCGAAATATGAGGTAAAAATAGGATTTCTAGACAAGTTTTGAATGAAATGTAAATGAAATAGCAATAAGATGTTTTACCCCTATTTATTTCACTTTTTTATTTTTATAATAATATTTTATATTATTTTAATGCATTTTATCATAACCTAAGAGTCTAATGGTCTCGTGATTCTTTTATTTTTTCACAGATGGAAAGACTAAGGTCCTGAACAATGCGGTATGGATGTTTTTCTTGATTCTCTTTTCTGTTCGTTAGGTATACCAATAATTTTTAGGGTTTTTCAGAAAAAACCTCAAGATCACTCATTGTTCATTCTCATGCTTGAAAATCAATGAGAACGCAACTGAGTATACTTTTGTCTTTTTTTCGTACTCGTCATGGAAACACAAAAAGAGAAACCCATGGAGTATCCTTTAAGCTCTTTTCACACTCCATAAAAAATGAAAATATTTATGAGCGACCTTGTTCTTTTCATGCTCGTAAAAGTATTTGAAGAAAACATTTGATGGGTGATGGTTATCAATTTTTCGGTCCCATCAAACTACTTTACAAAAAAAGAACTAAGAGAGTTCTCTTTTAAGTGTTTTTCAAACTCTATAAACATGAAAAACCTCTGAGTTTTCTATCTCTGGACTTGTTAAACAAACATCGAAATACCCACATGGGACCGAACCACTCCTTCTTAGGGTTCATTAAACATACTCTGAGGGACTCGTCCAAAGGATGAGATTACATCAACAAGCATATGTTATCCTCCTCAAGCTTCCATAAAAATAAAGAGGTACTCGCCAGAAATGATGGGGGGGAATTTGGGAAAGAAATGTGTCTATGTATCCGTGTTAGTGGTAGTACTAGTCGCTCTTGAACATGACACCCCCCTTCATCATTTGAATCCGGGTTGGGAAATCCATTTGTCTCTTGTGTGACCTTCTGCAAGTCCATATATTGGGTCGTCTTTGAGTCAATGCTGCCAAGACCATTGTCATGTCATTCATATGTTCAAGAGAAGTTCAAACAAGCCCCTCTTTCGAGTCGGCCATCTACAATTATCAATTCCTACCATGTCGGCCTTCCCTGTGTCATTTTCGAATTTTTTTCATACTTTGATCTACCCTAAAATCTGTTACTTATTTCATGTCATTGATGGGGGATACATCAAGGCCATCCTCTGATGAGTCTTTTTGTGTCGACTTCAACTCATGATCCAGGAATGAGAATTAGAAATCATTTTAGTACCTTAGAGCCTGCATGCCTCAATGGCAGGTTTCTTCGCTTTCGACAGTGGATTCACATCATTGGTCCCTGATCGAAAGATTCCCTCGAGTGTTTGACTTCATCTCATTTATTAACATTCGTTGGATTGTACTAAGGTACCTTGGAATTCATTGACATCAATGGTGATTTCCCTCGCACTTGTTAACGGTTTGCATCAATGACTAGTAATCAAGTGGTTTCTACCATGTTCGACTTCAACACCTATAATCGCATGGTTAGATTCATACTTACGGATGATGGGAAGGAATACCCTAGATCTCATAACCTTGGTCCAGGTTGCGATGGAGTATTTACAATTTGTATTGACACATAGATCCACTTTGTATGTCTCGTGGCTATGTCCTGATTTCAAGTTTGTTAACAAATAGATCCACATTGTATTCTTGGTGGCTATGTATCGTCTTGATGACATGGATCCACAGTGTATAATAGGTGGCCATGACTGACATTTATGAGTGAAATCATTTGTAGTCTGAGAATGGGAATGCCTACCTCAGAGATGGTATAATATTATGCAGATACTTCATTGTTTGCAGGTTCCCGATTGGTGCGCTCCTTGTTCCCAACACACGCAAACATTTTACAAAGTATTTTGGCTATCACGAGTTCTAGCCTCATAATTTGTGGGGCATTCTGTTACACATTATTTTGGTCACCCTGATGATGACTTTACAGGCATGTTTTCAAGCTCTCAAAACAATCTTTTACATGAGGAAAATGATTGAGTTCTTCCCCTACAAGGCATGTTTTTAGAATGACGTTGTAGGCTAACAGTGATACACAGTGCAGAAATCATCGATTTCTGCACGTTGTTCTATGCCTAGATTGTGGGGTTTCTACAGGATACTATATAGGCAGGGTGTGGCAGAAGTTCACGAAGTTTCTAGAAGGATCTTCTAGAATGTAAGGTGGCAACCATATGGTTGTGATCCTACTGGCTTCTCTGATTTGGTGGGATCATCCTCATCCTTTCAACCACTTCACCTTATTCTATATAATGATGGGTTTCTCATGGAAAGGGTTAAGCAAGATTGAGCAAAGAATTGTTGAAAGAATAGGCTGAAGACTGCGTGAAGGATCCTGATACAATTGATGCTTGGGGCCTCCATTTGTACATCAATATTTTGTGGACCATCTTCATACAAATTCAGAGAAAATGTTTGTGTGTGTTGGAACAAAGGACCACTAAAAGGGAACTTGTGACATCAAAGCATTTTGGTTGTATCTTCCACTTTTACTCAATATGATATGGTGACATGTTTCTTTCCCATAAAATAATTAACATTTTATTACATGACTCCTTGATCACATGTTTAGGTTTTCATTGAATATACAATTGTTGCTTTCACTTTGGTTGGTTTGTGTCATTGCATATCTGATATCACAAGAGCACCAGAGTGAAGCAGGGACAACAGAGATATAAGGAAGCGATATCTAAAGGTACATCATCCATTCCTTCTTTGGTAGTAAATTCAATTATCACAACTTAGGGAAAGCATCATGTCCTGCCTTGTTTTGTTCTAGATCCATGTGGATCTAGGGATATTAGTTTATGTCTACATTCATTGATTTATCCAATAACAGTTGTTTCCTCAGGGTTTCTGACATAGAAAGGTTTTTTTCCCCTACACTACTCTTTGGATCAATATCCATCCTTACTATTGTAGGATATTTCTCCTCCTCGTCCACCAATGTGGCGCTCACTAGTTCATCATATGGTGAATGAATGGCATCGACATTGGACACTCCCTCTAGATGTCGATGAACCTGTTCTTCCCATATGGGTTCCTTCAGTGACCTGGTGCTGCTTTGGGTTTTTCTTGCCACTTTGCTTAGTGCACCAAATTTTGGTGGTGCCATCCTGTGTAAATCATCCCACTGCTACTGAAATCCACCTGCTAACATCTTCAGAATCACCAGTTTGTTGCTCATTGTTGTGCTCTTTAGCTTTATGTATGCTCAAATTCACAATGAGGGCTATGTGGCATGTTTTCCAATTATATAAGTGCTCTCATAAATGTTGTAAATATTCTCTAGGATGCTTCGTTTACTACCATAAATGTTCTAAATCTTCTTTGGCATGCGTCCTTAAATTTCATAAATGCTCAGTTCATGCCTTATTTTTTGGATGATCGGTTTTTCTTTTCCAACCGTTGTCCCCTTTTCCAGTGCACTACAAATTTGTGTTGTGATTATTCCTCGGCACATTGTGTGTTTGTTCTATCACTTTTATCTGACACACAATAACTTTGCTTCTTGTCAAGTTAGTTTCTATATCTGTTGCAAGATACTTTTTCCAGTTTTCTGCCATTCAACCAACTTCCTACTCTTTTTGTATTTTTCTTCTTTTTCTACTTTTTCTTTCCTAACTTCTAGTATAGTACACTATACACAAGGCTCCATCATTGTGTTGCAACTACTAAGATTTATTAGGTTGACCATCCCTATACATTTCCAGTCGACTACCAGTCACCACACCCTACATTTTGTTTCATATCAAGTCCTTTAGCTGCACAAATCCTCCATCTATGACATACTTCACTTCATATGGCCCTAGCCAATGCATTCTAAACTTTCTTGGATGTTGTAAATATTTTTTGTCATAGAAGATAACTATATCTCCCTCCTTAAATATGTTCTCCTTTGTGTGTCTATCATGCCAGGCTTTGTCCCTTACTTTCTGCACCTCTTGGTGGAATCCTGCCAGAATTATATCTTCTTCAAGCTCCATTAGTTGACTAAACCTTTATTGTATTGCACCTGTTTCTATCATATTTGTGATTGTTGCAATGCGTAGACTAGGTACAAAAAATACTAATGGCACCACTGCTTCTTGTCCATACACCAATCTGAATGGTGTATGTCCTGTCAAATTCTTGCATGTAGTCCTCTATGCCCATAATATTGCTAGTATTTTTAAATCAAATTCATCTCTGTTAACATTACAAATCTTTGTCAATGCATTCTCCAGAATCTTTTTGAAATATTATACTGTACCATTTTCCTGGGAATGATATGGTGTACTCTTTTACTGATATACCTAAAATTCCTCATTCATATCCTGGATGGTACTATTAATAAAATGTGTGCCTTGGTCACTCATCAAAATCCTAGTACATATGAATCTTGTAATCACCTTCTCAAATAATAAGTGTGTTGTGGTCTTCGCACCACAATCCTTGATTGGTGTTACTTCTTTCCATCTGGTTAAATACTATGTCACAGTAATGATGTATCTCACTTATGACTTTCTTGTTGGTGGATTGATAGGTCCTACAAAATCTATTTCCCACTTGTCAAATACCTAAATATTTACTTAGGGTCTTAGGTGCATCTCATCCCTCCTGTTGGGTTTTCCAACTCTCTGACAGACATCATATCTTTGACAATATACTTTTTCATCCTTATGAATTGTTGGCCACCATAAACCTACATGAAATACCTTATGTGCAGTATCCTTTCCTGCATAGTGTCCTTCAACTATACCTTCATGATATTCCGCTAGAAAAATGGGTCATTCATGCTCGATCACACTCCTTATCAAAATGTTGTTTGCTCCCATCTTGTATAAATGAAATGTAATCAATTGATATTATGCAACTCTAACTACCAGTTTTTTCTTCTATGCACTACTAAACTCCTTTGTTAGAACTCTTGTTCTCAAGAATTCAATGATATTAGCAAAGTACTCATCGAATATCTATACTGAAAATAACTACACATCAGGGAAGTTGTCTTCTAAATTAGTTGATTCTTTTCCATTGGTTATCATTGATAAGTGATTTGATCCTGCATTCAGTTTCTCTGGTTTAACTATTACTTCAAAATCAAACTCCTGAAACAATAATATCCATCTACAAATCATCCCCCCAACATTAGCTTGTTGACTAAACATCTTAGGGTAGAATGATATGGGAACACTTTAAAGTAATTTCCCAATAAGTAGTGTTTAAATTTCTGCAGTGCATACACCATGGCTAGAAATTCCCTTTCTATTGTGTTGTAATTCTTCTCTAAGTTTGATAACTTCCTTATTGAAAATGCCATAGGGTGATCTAGGTCACCTGCTCCTAGATGTGCCAAAATGTCTCCAAGTGTTATTTTTGATGCATCTACATACACATGAAATATTTTTTCCCAATTTGGAAACAGTAAAATAGGTGTTTTCACCATCTTTTCCTTCAAAGTATCCAATCTCGGATGACAATCCTCGTTCCACTAAAATTTGGTGTCCTTATTTAACAAATTTTCCATCGGTGTGATAATCTGGACATACCCCTTGATAAACTTCCTATAGTACCCTGTATGTCCAAGTGTGGCTCTTAACCGGTGCACTAACTTTGGTGGTGGTAAGTTCACAATTACAACAATCTTAGCAGGGTCAACCAGTAAACCATATATGCATACCACATGTCCTAATAGTATCCCAAAAGGTGTGCTGAAAATACATTTCTTGATGTTCAATGAGATATGACATTTCCTACACCTATCCAACATTAGTATTAATACTTCTACATGATCTTTAAATAGACTAAAAACAGTTCGATCATCCAAATATACTTCTAAGAACTTATGTATGAATCTTTAAAATAAGCTACTACCACCCTTGAAAAGATAGTTGGTGCATTCTTCAGTCCAAAGGGCATAACTATATACTGACAGGATCCCCATTCTGTAGCAAATGAAGTATTATGCCTATCCTCTAGATCTATTTTAATCTGATGATAGCCCGAGAGTACATATGTGAAAGAATATGCTTCCTAGCCTCCCACATTCTCTAAAACCTCATTTGCAAAAGGGGTAGGGAAAGGATCATGTAATAAAGCATCATTATGTTTCCTTATATCTACATAAATTATTGTTTCCCCTTGTTTCTTTTCCTAGACCACTATGGGACTGATCCATTCAGATTCTTCCATTGTCTCTATGATACCAGATTTTAACATTCTATTAATTTCTTCTCTAACCTTTTTCTTATAAACTGGATTTAGCCTGTAAGGTCTCTCTCGGACTAGTCTAACATCTGGTTTTAGGGGTATCTTCATCTCTCCTATCTCACCTTCTATTCATTTCATCTCTGTAAAGGTTGATGGAGACAAGTCACTATATTCATGCAGTAATTTTGTTATCCTCTCTAGTCTGCTCATCCCAGTAGTCTCCAATACTTTCCATTTTAGGGTTTTCTTCTTTCCCAATGTTTACTTTCTTTACCTTAATTGGTGCAGAAAATTCCTATGAATCCAATGATGGGCCTTCCACCTATCTCTCTCCTTCAATATTTGTTATAGGGATGTTGCACATATCTTCTTCTTCTAGTGTTTCCTCTGCGACATGATAACAAGAGAGTAAGTCCTTTATTGTCTATTTGTTTTGTTGTTGATATTCTGTTATAATTTCCACCTTAGGTTCCTCAAAAAATATCATTCCATGTATCAACTTCAAGGATGAATCGATCATAGGGTTCTCATGCTCAAATGAGAAAGTTATCAAAAAAAATTGTTGTAACACTATCCATTCTGTAGTGCCTCTGCGCAGTTCCTTTTCGATGTACCAATTCCTTGGTATCACCTCTAATGTATGAATAAAGTAATGAGGCCATTCTTCTGGTGTTGTTATCCTCCACTGAGTTATGCATTTATCTATGTGCCCAACTGGTCTTCCTCACCCATCATATTTATACCATGTATTGTTCGATTGTTCTACACCAAATCTAATGTGTAGTAATATTTTACACTGATACCAGTCTTGAATAGTTTCCTTGTGTGTGCCCCACCATCTTGCAGGTGTTTCCTTTAGTGCAATATACAAGGCTAATAATATCTGATTTTCCAATACTTCTTCATAGTTTGTCATCTCGTACATTGCTCGATCATGATTTTGTTGCGCAGTTGATGTAGACTCAATGTTCTCCTTCAGAATCTCTTTTCTAGCCTCCTTAAACGTCTCTTTCTCTTTCTACGTGTCAAAATTATTTTGTGGCTCGATGTTATTCTTGACCCACTAGTGTTGATTTGGATCTCGTTTCGCTGCATAAACTCCCATATTGGATCCTCCTCGATTAACTATGTTGATGTTATTCCCATCATCCTTGGATTATGTAGAAATACACTATACGTTTTGATTGTTCTGGTTCCTGTATTTTTCCCAATAATTTCGAACAATCTTCTGTCTCATGGTATGTTGCGCAAAAATACATACATGTCATAGGTGGAAGTAGAAACTCTCTTGCATAGTGTCTTGGTTGTTGATAATTATGGTAGACGACTGGCCCTATGCCTCTTCTAAATCCTCCTCTACCCCGACATCCACCTCTGAATCCACCTCTATCTCCACACGGTATACTATACTGGGCTATATAGTTTTATTGTGTGTTATTATACTACGATTGTTCATTGTTGTACTATGGTTGTGTGGTATTGAATTTTGGTTGTACATTATTGAAATGTGGTGTGGTTTTCCCATTCATCATCTCTACTTGCACCCTGTAGGTGTTTGTAGTTCTCTCTCTCATCAATTCCAACGTTCTACAATCCTGCTCATCGTGACCCACTGATTTAAAAAAATTGCAGTAAGAAATTTTTGTCACTTTCTTATACTTCTACATCATGTGAAAATGATATGGATCATGCCCGTGTGTCTTACAAATTTCAGACCATGGTCCTCCTGTAGGAAAGGGGTTTGGCACCCCTGTTTCCATATACTGTGCAAAGGTTGGACATTCATTCTTATGGTGTATTGTTGTCCTGCATAACGTGCACTAGAAAAATTCTCTCTTCTCCTTCCCCATATTATGGTTCAATTGAAATTTCAAGTTATTCATATCCTCTTTCATCTCTTCCATCGTTGGATCGGTCTATTGATACTAGTTTTCTTCCAACTGCAAGGTTTCTTGCAGAGCCTCTTCTTAAGTTTGGAACTTCCACCGTCTCAAAGGATAGTTCAGGTGTGGTAATAGTGAGTTCACAAATAACTTCCTATTTCATATACCAGTAATAGAGTACTTCAAATTACCTTTTAGACATTTAAACCTTTGATCAATATCCCAAACAGACTCACCTGGTTTGTTCTCGATCTCAATAATTTTGTTCATATACCGGTCTTGTGAAATTGAATACTAAAAATCATTTACCAACAATTTTTTTCCCTCCGCGATAGTATTTGGTTCTCCTTTGATATAGATTGATTTCGATGGCCTCCCACCTATTCCAACTGGCTCATTTTGGCAGTTTTCTAGTTTGGCAGTTTTTTCCCTAGTTTTCGGGTCCCTAACTTGTGGGGTCATTTTGAGGCCCTAAACAACATTTTTTAGTGCTCTCCATAGTCAAAATGACATTTGATAAAAAGGAGAAAAGATTGTATTCCTTAGATATACCTTTCCAACGAGCTAGTGTTCGCCTAAAACGAAGATCGTATGCAAAAGTTACGACCCCAGTAAATTGATGTACTAACTTACCCAAACGAGGCCCACATGACTTTTGGTGCTTCATCTCCTAGGGTTAGGTTTTTTGGATGTCTAGGGTTTTTGACATTCTTTTTTATTGTAAAAATGCCTTCATAGCCTCATTGAAATCATCCTCTTTTGAATGAGTGCAACCTTCATATCTCTTCTCAGAGATAAGCCGCCATCATTCTAGCAAGCTTGTTTTCGCTGCATTTTACAGTTTCAGCTTATTTCCTTATTGAATAGAAACCATTTTTACTGTATATATTTTGTTTTTTGTTAAGAATATTTTGATAATAATATGTATTCATTCTATTATAATATATTATGAATCAGTGGTATCAGATCGGTTTGCTCCTTGTCGTTCTTAATGCATGTCCCCAACGAGGTCAGGGTACAAAGAATTGGGTATCGAGCTTGTTTCTCTTGAGGACAAAATCTCTTGCATGCCCAAATGACCTCTCATGGTAGAAGAAAATAAAGATGAAGGGATAGGATATCCCTTCAAAAACTTTCTCGAGGAATCCCTCACGCAACAGAGGAACGAAATGATGGATAGTTTTGCGCAAATCCTTCGGCGGCTACCAACAGGCGACTCATCTTCCTCAAATGGAGGCATAACCCCCTTCAAGGTACAAATAAACTTCGATATTCCTATATTTGAAGTTAAAATAGATGCATATGTGGTAGACAAATGGTTGAATCTACTAGAAGGTTATTTCTTTGTTCATAACTTCTTGAATAGAGAAAAGATTACTTTTCACTCCTCAAAGTCATTCCCCATGTCAAAGATTAATGGGAAAATTTATGTGAGAAAAAGAAAATAGAGTAACCCTCATTATTTATAGTCGTAGTCACCTGGTATTCCTTCAGGGATGCTATTAAGGAACAATACTACCTTGTTGGAAGTTATGATGACATGTACACAAAATGCACCATGTTGTGGCAGGAAAGAGACCAAGCGGTGCCCGAGTTCACAAATATTCTCCATAGCTTGCGCACCAAGCTAGGTATCAAAGATTCTAAGCGACATCTAGTTCTCAAGTATCATGGTAGTATGCATAGATACATCCATGATGAAATGGATTTTTTGTACATCTCATCCTTGGGTGCGGCCTACCAATATGCCTTCAAAATCAAGCAGAAGCTCAAACAAAAGACGTGACAATTTGGGCCTAAGAACCCCTCATAGAAAGCTACAGGAAAAAGTGTCCCCAGCCTGAAGAAAAAAGGATAGAGAAAAGACAGAAATCCTCAAGACATCCAGTCCAGGCAGGAAGCAAAGAATGACATCAGAAAGACAAATAAATTAGATACCAGTAAGTGGTGCGACTTCCATAAGAGCCCCTGGAATAACATTGTTGATTGTCGCTCAAAGTAGTCGCTGGTGGCTGAGGTGAAAGCCTATGAATCAGATGTGGGTTCCGACTCTAAGTCAAAACCAAAAATGGGGATACAAATCATTAACGTAGAACCCAATGCTACCATTTCTACCACCAAGCTCCATCCTGGTGAATCAGACGAGCCAGAGGAAGGTGAGCACCTTTTTAATTCAAAGATATGGGTGAAGGGTCCCCCGTTGCACTTCATAGTTGATAGCAGTAGCCAGAAGAACCTCGACATCTCAGCAAAGGATGTCAAGTGACTCTCCCTACTAAAAATGTCACACCTGCAACCCTACACCATCGGATTTCTCTACCAAGGAAGTGACATCCATGTCATCCAACAATGTCACCTATCATACAACATCAATCCCTTCAAAGACAAGGTATTGTGTGATGTTTCCCTTCTCGAAGTTGGTAATGTTATTTTGGGCCAACCATATTTATGGAAATGTCATGTTATATATGAGTCTAGGCCTCATAGTGTTATTATTACTTTGAACAAGAAATTTTACAGGATACCCGAGGGAGTCCCACCTAAGGATATTTCTTTGATATCTGGCAAGGAATGCAGAAATTTCATCTCTCAGATAGGGAAGTTTGTCTTCTTCATGATTCTCTCTCAGAATGAGCGAAAGATCACAACCACATCCAGGGTCTTCGTAGCCAACCTCTACACATAACAAAAGCAAGTGGATAAGGTCATGGAACAATACTCATATATATTCTACTCACCTACCGAGGTACCTCTACACTATCAGCTCAAGCACACCGTCAATCTAACCCCCGACGCATCGCTGCCCAATGGGATAGTCTATCGCCGCTCTCTAGTAGAGAATGAGGATATCAAGAAGCAAATCCAAGAGATTCTCCACAAGGGGCACCTCTATCCCATCTCATCACCTTGCAGGAGCCCAATTGTATTGGTACAGAAGAAAGATGGAACCTGGTGAATATGCATAGATTATCGAGCCCTCAATAAATTCAAAGTTAGAAACTGGTACCCGATTCCCTGAATCAAAAACCTACTTGATAAACTCTCGGGGGCCAAATAATTTAGTAATATTGATCTGAAGTCTGGCTACCACCAGGTCCCGATATAACAAAAAAATGTATGGAAGACCACCTTCAAGTCAAAGGAAGGTATTTTTGAATGGTTGGTCATGCCCTTTGGTTTGAAAAATGCTCCATCCACTTTCATGAGGATGATGGATGATATAATGAAACCATTCACCAATACTTTTGTAGTGGTGTATCTGGATGACATCCCCATTTACAAAAAGAATTGGGCAAAACACTTGCAACATATTCAGTAGGTTTTGCACACCCTGCGGCACCACCAACTCTACGTCAACTTGAAAAAATTCTCTTTCGGCATGGATAGGGTTCATTACCTGGGTTACATCATTGATCAACATGGTGAACATGTGGATCCAGCCAAAATCTAAGTCATCTGTGACTGGCCAACCCCAACCACACTCACTGAGCTTCAGATCTTCTTGGGCCTTGCCAATTTCTACCATAGGTTTGTGTTGGGATTCTCCCATATTGTATGGGACCTCAACCAAGTAACCTGGGTGGTGGTAAGAATAAATTTGTGTGTGTTCATTCCAAACAACAAGAATTTGATGATTTGAAGTAGATATTGTGCTCATCCCCATTACTTTCACTACCAGACTTGCAACAACCCTTTGAGATCAAGACAGATGCTTCATACTATGTTGTGGGCATCGTTCTCATTCATCAAGACCACTCTGTGGCCTATCATAGTGAGACACTATCAGATGTTTTCTATAAGTACCCTACTTATTACTAAGAAATGTACTCCATTGTGCAATCCTGCAACTAGTGGAGACATTACATTCTTGGGAAGGAAGTTTAGTTGTCTCTGAATTTTATATCCAACTATGCCCACAACAGTCTCTTAATTCTCTGCCCCATGCACGTAAATAATTTTAGTTGTATCATTCCATGGTCATCACACCTTTGTAATATAATAAAATATTGATGGAAGTTGTGATCATATGTACCTACCTATGGGTCCATTCAGAAAATCCTGCACTACAGTAGTGTATGACTTCACAGTATCAACTGCAAATTCAGTGATAAACCCTGTAATAATATTTTCTAACCAAAAAATACATTACGTGCGTGAATTTATTATTGACTTGCTACAAATCCGCAATCTAAATAGGATGCCACTCTAGCTGTCTTATCTGATTCATAGTATGTTTTTCCTTCAACCTCAATAACCATTCCTATAGAATGTGCCAAAATTCACAGAAAAATAATTCATGCAATTCGTTAAAAACATAACTGTCAAGATTTGCACGGTGTGTATTTAGAACTTCTATTGTCATTCTATGCAAAATCGATTTCCTTTGTCCTTAACCATATTTCAATATCCACCTTCGATGGATTCCATGGCCTCTACATTCCCTTATACTTTTTCATTCTCCACATTTTTTTTCAACAGATACCTTATAATCTATCATGTGCAGTTCCAACTAGCAACGAAACCATTTGTTGGATGTTACGGTTGACCTAGATTCTGATCTAAAATGTTTCCAAGAAAACCATCAAAATATCGGCCCTCCTGGTAAGCCATAAGGAAACATCGCGTATAGATTGCACAATGCAGTCTCACCTGAGATATCTTATGGGGGACTGCAAGACTCGGGTTTTTGCAGTCAGGGAAGGGATTAGGAATATGAAGTGTCTATTTTTCTTATGCATCATATTTATTGCTCATTAATCTAGATATATTATGCATTCATCAAGGAAACCATGCATGCATGTTGTGACAATCTAAGCTAAAAATCCATTCTTTAACTGATAAATAGTTGAAACAGTAAATTAACCATTCAAACACATTAACACAACATGGTTACCATGGTTCACCCCCTGTTTCAGGATTAATCCGTAAGTGCGGACACGAACCGATCTCCCTAGATCCACCTGGATCTAGAACAAAATAGGACAGAATAATACACTTTCCCTAGATTTAGCCTATTGAATGAACTAAGAGATAAGGATTATGGACATACCTTGTGAACGCTTTCCTTAAGTCTCTGTTGTTCCAAGCTTTGCTTCAATGCTCTCGTGTCGTTCAGATCACAATAATACAAACCAATTGAAGTAAAGGCAGATTAATATATTCAATAGCTAGTCTATACATATGATCAAGGAGT
Organism: Picea engelmannii; assembly: GCA_009831015.1. Lineage (NCBI taxonomy): Eukaryota > Viridiplantae > Streptophyta > Pinopsida > Pinales > Pinaceae > Picea > Picea engelmannii. The sequence continues at coordinate 13,296 of ML832837.1, forward strand.
TATGTAATAAAGTGACATCATCTTTATGGGAAAGGGACATATTACTGTATTGAATTAATTGAAATTGAAACTTACAACCTGAGCCTTGATGTCGTAGGTCTCCTTTCGATGGCTCCTAGTTATGACACACACACTTGCTCATGCATGAAGAAAATCAACCACTTTTGATGACCTTGCTGGTGTCTCTAGCTGTTGTAGCATCAGTCCTTCATACAGGCTTTCAACAATTCTCCAATCAATCTCTTGCTAGCTTGCTTCTAACCTTTTCCATAAGCATTCCCCTCAATATATAGGAGAATATAGATTAGTTACTTGGATAAGAATGATCCCAAGATATCTGGAATGCCATCACCTGAACAACCATTCGAAGCCAACTCATGTTTCTAGAAGATTCCCTTCTAGAAGATTCGAGATTTTTATCTTTTTCCTTCCTTTGAAACATGTTCGCACCCTGACAGTTAATTACAGTGCGAACCATTCGCACCCTAGCTTAATGCATCCTGCGAGAATCAGGCATTCTCGCAGGCAGATATATAGGTAGCCTGCGAACATCCTTTAAAAGCATGATTTCTGGAAGCAGACAAATATAACTTTTCTCAGGAAAGTGTTCTTAGTGAAGAGCTTGATTTTCATCATCACAAAATCATCATGATGACCAAAATTGTGGATAACAGAATGCCCCCCAAAGTCTGAGAGAGGAATCAGTGACGGTTGATAGACTTTGTAAACTGCATGTGTGTGTCGAGAACCAAGAGTGCATCTAATCGGAAACCTGCAAACATCCAAGCATCGGCAGAATATCATGTGTATCCCTTCTGAGGTAGGCATTCCCATACTCAGATAACAGACTGAAGACATCATAAACAAAGGTCATGGCCACCAATCATACACTATGGATCCATGCAGTCATAATATAGCATAGCCACCTGAATACACTGTGGATCTATGCGACAAATTTTCAGTCAAGACGACATAGCCACGAAACATACACAGTGGATCTATGTGTCGCAAAT
>ML832837.1:23510-37197 GCA_009831015.1 Picea engelmannii
AGATGCTAATGTGTGTTTTTGAGCTTTTGGAGAGTGTGTCTCTCTTCCTACTCCAAAGCACTAGCCTAGCTAATATGTTGGTGTAAAGAGCCCTAGAAAAAGTTACTAGATCAATTTTAAGATTACGCAATGTTTTTTAAAAGTTGTTGATTATTCAAAGGTAACGGTAGTGAAACTCATGATGTGTGACTCTGACCCAAATAATGCAAGGATGATAATGAAATATGATTCTTTTCATTCCATGAATCCTAGCTATGGGAGAGAGAAAAAAAATTCCAAATCAACTCAAATACTACAATGCAAATGCAATGCTCAATTTCTTTTCAGATGTCAATGCAAATAATCACTTATCAATGAACAATCTCTAAATGTCTTTTCCAATACTTCAATAAGCTCTAAAATTCGATTTTGCAATGTTTTCAAAATGACAAAAAACAAAATCTTGAAAGAAAACTTATTGTTCACTTTCCAAGAAGAACTCTGATTAATGAGAAAAGAAAATCAAATCATACCGAATCAAACAAAACAACCCAACCAATTCTTTCAATGAAAGTAAAAACAAAAACCAAACCAATGAGTCTTCCCAATGCAAATGAAAGAATGTTCTTTCGAACCACCAAGAAAATGAGAAAACACCAAACACTTGACTCTCTGCCAATCACTGGTTCTTAGCCACTCAGACACATCCAACTCCAGAAGTCAGAAAGAAAGAAAATGCCAAACAGAGCCACGAAAAGAAAGTCAAGCTACCAAGGGCAACAAAGACCTAGAAACCCTAAATCTGTTCAAGCAAGCAAACTACAGCAAGAGATGTATAAGTCAGTGATCCAATAAGCCAAAAAGACACAATTCAACTGTTCTGAGCAATTGAAAAAGTCAAAACTCAATTTCAAAATTTTCTAAAATCTTGCTCGCAGGCAAGCAGTGTCACACAGTGTGAGAAGATAGGATTCTCGTAGGCCACCTTGATGCAAGGTGCGAGGTGTTCGCACTGGACCCTATATGCAGGGTGCGAACTTGACTGGTTCTCGTAGGCTGTCAATGGACACAGTGCGAGAACTCCTGAAGATAATAAAAATTTTGAAAATGCAAGCAAAATTCAAATAGGCTTATAGACCCAAAAGGTCTCTCAGGATATCCTAAGGACTCAGACACTGACAAAATAGGAGAAAAATGCAAATAGAGAAAATGGCCACAGAAAATTCAAAAACCATAAAGAAAAAAGGGAATAGTTCACCAGTGGAGTCACCAATTTTGTTTCAGGATTAATCCGTAAGTGCGGACACGAACCGATCTCCCTAGATCCACCTGGATCTAGAACAAAACAGGACAGAATAATACACTTTCCCTAGATTTAGCCTATTGAATGAACTAAGAGATAAGGATTATGGACATACCTTTTGAACGCTTTCCTTAAGTCTCTGTTGTTCCAAGCTTTTCTTTAATGCTCTCGTGTCGTTCAGATCACAATAGTACAAACCAATCGAAGTAAAGGCAGATTAATATATTCAATAGCTAGTCTATACATATGATCAAGGAGTTATGTAATAAAGTGACATCATCTTTATGGGAAAGGGACATATTACTGTATTGAATTAATTGAAAGTGAAACTTACAACCTGAGCCTTGATGTCGTAGGTCTCCTTTCGATGGCTCCTAGTTCTGACACACACACTTGCTCATGCATGAAGAAAATCAACCACTTTTGATGACCTTGCTGGTGTCTCTAGTTGTTGTAGCATCAGTCCTTCATACCGGCTTTCAACAATTCTCCAATCAATCTCTTGCTAGCTTGCTTCTAACCTTTTCCATAAGCATTCCCCTCAATATATAGGAGAACATAGATTAGTTATTTGGATAAGAATGATCCCAAGACATCTGGAATGCCAGCACCTGAACAACCATTCGAAGCCAACTCATGTTTCTAGAAGATTCCCTTCTAGAAGATTCCCTTCTAGAAGATTCAAGATTTTTATCTTTTTCCTTCCTTTGAAACATGTTCGCACCCTGACAGTTAATTACAGTGCGAACCATTCACACCCTAGCTTAATGCAGCCTACGAGAATCAGGCATTCTCACAGGCAGATATATAGGTAGCCTGTGAACATCCTTTAAAAGCATGATTTCTGGAAGCAGACAAATATAACTTTTCTCAGGAAAGTGTTCTTAGTGAAGAGCTTGATTTTCATCATCACAACATCATCATGATGACCAAAATTGTGGATAACACCCCCCCCTGTAGCTACGTCCACAAAGATTTGACTATTATTCTCTTTTATTCATCATTCTTTAAAGAAAATAGTATGTGCATTACATTCTCCATGATTATAGCCAAAACATATGACAAGATCTATCTGTGAGGCAGACTAGACAACACCAGGATCCACATCCTGTGACCTAACCCTCAAAAACCTACTCTTACCCTAATCTCTCCTTACCCAACCTATACGAGTTCTCCTAGACCTTTATTTATACTACTCTATTGTCTTATGGCCATTACAATCATATCAAAATCCCTAACCATGCCATGGCTAGGAATTTCTACATGTGCATCGCACTTCATTTCCTCGGTCTTTGGAATGCTTCTTTTCCTCCATCTTCATCATGTTGCTTTTCCTCCATATGTGGTGCGTGCTCCAAAATTGGATTTTCTCCCCAAAATAGACCTGCTCCAACAACTCCAAAAGCCACTCAGGTACACATTGATAATTTGGTCTTAAGGCATAAAATCCAAACTAAGTGGCATAATTGTGTTTTGTAAGATCCTGAAAGTGTGTTTTTCCAATTCCCAAGTGAGCGCACTACCCAAAATTTTCTGACATGGTGTTCTTCAAAATTGACCCCTAGTTCAAAATTTTCATTATGCCTTACTAAGAAAAACCCTATTTCTTGTTGGGCAGTTGGTTTGGATAGTTGGTTGTTATTGATGTCAACCCTTGGAGAGTAATATTGGAGATTGATGTCAACTCTTAAAGATTGATGACAACCCTTGGAGAGGTCCATAGATGTTGGACAGTTGATTGAAATTTCTATGATCGAGATTGATGGTGAGTTAGTTGGGTACATTTGATATAGTCTACATGTAGCCTCGTAGATGTGGTTACAGTACCCGACATTGATTAAGGAATAATGACATGAAGGATAGGGTAATTGCAGGTAAGAATATAATATACGGATAGTACATGTTGTTCCATTTCTAGTGATATGTGGAACACAACGTGGTTCCTCACGGTTAGGGAGATATGGCCTTGTGAAGTTGGAATCCCTGAAGAATGGGCAAGATGCCCTAGTAACAAGAAAGTCAAGGAGCCCTAATATTAAGGAAATAGGTTACCCAGAAAAATTATAAATAACCCTCAAGGATTCATTCACAAGTACACATTCACACACTTATTCATTGATAATCTATCTTGTTATCTAGTGAATTGTTATGGTCTATTGATTTAGTTATGGTATATTTTGGTATCTTGGTGAATGTGATGACATGTCTAAGGCAATGAAGAAGGTGCGTGAAAAGTGAGAAAGTTTCAGAGTTATAGAAGGAAAGGATTTTTGAAAAACCCTAATTAATTAGATCCTTGTGGGTTGCACTATACTTTTCTAGCGAGGCATATCCGTGGGTCAACTAGTGTCTGTCTAGAGAGGCACTTGCCGATTTCATAAAATGTTAGTACTAGTTCATTGATTGAATGTGGAAGAAGATACATGTCATATTACAGAGTAACATGTCAGCTACAGGATCATAGGTAAGGGTTAATACTTATGGTTTTGGTGTTATGGTACATGCATTGTGATGTGATTTAGACATGCATTTTTATGTGGGAAATCAATTCGTTTTGGGGGTTTTCTCGGCATTCTTTCCATTCTCCCCATGCACTCATGCACTGAGGCACTAGTCATTCTTTCCATGGTTGAACCCCTCCATCGTCGACCCCTGTAACTAGCACGCACTACTCACTTGCGTCACACCTTTCCTTAACATTTTTTGTTGTTTCCATATTATGTTCCATACCTGAGTTCTATTTCTACCATCACCCTTACCTATTTGACTTAGGAGATGGATAGAAGAAGCAGGTTGTCAGGCATGTGGTTTTGAAGTAGTGGGTTGTTAGGCCCATGGATTGAAGAAGTAGGTTGTCATGCCTATGAGAAACTCTCTCTATGTGAGAGAGATTGTTGAGGAAGTGATTTCTCCTTGAGGGAGTCCAACAATAGCTACAAAGCTTTGAGAATTCTAGATATGTCTTGTTGATTAAGACCTAGAAGGGAAGTGGAGCAGCTGATGGACTATGGAATAGTGAAGGTGCATATTCTCGAGGTGGGATAGGCATGTAGGTAATGAGAGTCTATGAGAAGTGGGCATAAGTAGGCTTCTGGGAGGGAATCCTTCCTGTTGTACTGTGCGGATTTCCATAGTCTCAACCTAGCTTAGGAATCCCTTGCCTTGGTTGAGTTTAGTCCAACTCAAGGGTGACCCACTTCTGAGAGTGATGAGCAGCATGGTCTAAGGCTCAGAGCTCCGTGGAAGGTCTATACTCAGTTGGTGGTCTTCTCATAAAAAGATAAGTACCATTTCTATGTTAATTTGTATGTTATGTATCTTGTACATGTCTATATATTTATAAGAATTGCATGTGTTTTTTCATGTATGTTTTACTATTAATTTTGCATAAATATGTGTTGTAGAAGAATGTTATGTTTCTTGAAATTTACATTATAAATTTATGTTAGAAGAAAGTAGATTTTGTTTTCAAGTTGTTAAGTATGGTATTTTCTGCAAAAATGAAAGCAAGTGGTTCTATGAGGTAGCATGCCACAGATTGGGTAGATGGGGATGTTACAAATTGGTATAAGAGCCAATGGTTTCAAAAATGAGCCTGGATGGGCCACGAATGTGGAATTTGGAGTCAAAATTCCCCAAGGATTTGATGTACAGATTACCAAAGAGACGTTGAAGGAGCTCTTGGGTGGTATTGGAAAGCGCAGGAGGTATAGTGGCTCACGAAAGTTAGTAGAGAAAGGAGACTGTGGTAACCATGGGTTTTGAACCACAAAAAAAACAAAATTGGGTCGTAGGATTTGTTCAGGAAGGGATAGACCCCTCACAACCATTTGATATGAATTGTTATCAGTCCAGGGGTTGTGAACTATTTCAACAGGGAGATCCTCTGAAGTCCCAAATTCCCAAAGTCCGGAACCAATCCAGACCATCAAATTTCTAGGGACACGTGTTTGTATATTAACCAATGTTCGGATTTTCAACAGTCTAGGGGGTGTGGAGTGTTTCAACATGGAAATCCTCCGAAGTCCCAAATTCCATAGTTAATATGGATCGTTCACTTTTTACCACATGTGTCAACATATCAACCTATTCAGAGTTTCAATAGTCTGAGGGTTGTGTGGTATTTTAGAAGGGAAAACCTATGAAGTTACCGAGCTCAAAGCCCCGAAGCTCCAAAGTCTCAGAGTGATTCTCAATCATAGATCATTCGGGAGAAGGTGGACTATTGGATTTCCCTAAGTAGTTCATTATTTTGATGCTCGAGTAAATACATTGGAGATTGCACAGAGTAGAGTTTCACCGAAGTCCTAAAGCATTGGATATGACATGGACCCATTTGGCATTCGACAGTTAGATAGTTTTGAAAAAGTGTCGATGAGAAGAAATCATCGAAGTCCCAAAGTGTCAGATATGACGTGGACCTGATCGACAGTTCGACAGTTCTGAAAAATTGCCAATGAGAAGAAATCATCGAAGTCCCGAAGCATTGAATATGATGTGGACCTAATCGATAGTTTGAAAATTTTGAAAAAATGTCGATGAGAAGAAATCGTGGAATTCTTGAAGCGTCGAATATGATGTGGACATGTTCGACAATCGACAATTAGGTATTTTTGAAAAAGTGTCTATAAGAAGAAATCATCAAAGTCCCAAAGCATCAGATATGACATGGACTTGATCGACAGTTCAACAGTTCTAAAAAAGTGTCGATGAGAATAAATCACTGAAGTCCCGAAGCATCAAATATGACGTGGACTTGATCGGCAGTTTGACAGTTCGACAGTTTTGAAAAAGTGTCGATGAGAAGAAATTGCTTAAGTCTTGAAGCATTGGATATGACGTGGCATGATGATGTCACCTAGGGTGATGTGGACCTACCCTAAGTTTTCCACGTGTCACTTATTTTTGTACCTTTGACATGCCTTAGGTGCCAATTGTGACCTGACACATGTCACTCGACGGTGATGCCACATGTCACCTAATGTTTTTGACACATAGCACCCCCAGTGTGCAGTACTAAGTGGACCCTAGGAGTTTGTCAATTCAACATTCGGAAGGAATGAGCTGTGAGGAAGGTGAAACCCCTGAAGCTCCGAAGAGTGGAGTAAATCCTCATTGTTCATCAGGAGAGGACACGCGGTAGTAGATCCCATAGTCTGAAGACTTGGCATTGAGGAGGATTCAAGGCATAAATAGTTGAGGTTGAGGACTTCTGAAGGTTGGAGTCCATCTCGATTGTTTATCACAGAGGACACATGGTTCCATATCCCAAGGTCCGAAGACTTGGTACTCCAGAGGAATTGAGTTACATGTTTCTTTGAGTTGAGAACTATTAAAGGCTAGAGTTGATGTCGACCGTTGATTGGAATATGATACATGGAGGCAAGAGAGAGAATCTTCTTTGAGTCATCACTATGAGAGATTTTTAGAGAATTTCTTTGGAAGGCTCAGAATCCCATAGTCCCAGAGTTGATTGTGGTCATTAGTTAAAAAGAAGGTGTGGTCCATTGATTTGTGTTGTGAGTTCGCCAATTTGAAAATTTGATAGGCAGCGCAAAATAGAGCCTCGGAACTCTTGAATCCCAGAGTCTCGAGGCTCATTTTGACCATAGATATAAGTAGTGAATGAGGACCATTGATTAGTACATCCCCTGAGCATTCGAATAATTGGCATTCGAAGGAAATGGACAGTAATGAAGGAATATGTATCAAAGCCTGAAGCTTTGAAGTGTTGAAGCTCTGAAGATCCAAAGAAGCAGTTGTTCGAAAGTTCTGAAGCCTTGGAGGCATGAATAAAAAGATAATTGCCTATCATTTAGCACTGGGTCACAGCCTGTGGTCACATGAGATGAGGGGGCTGAAGAAGAAGGGCTAAGTGCCCAAAAATTGTTTTTGAAAATAGAGAAGGAGCCTATGGGGTTTTTTATTTGTACAAACCTACACCTAATGAAGTAAAGAAGTCTTGTAAACCTAAATAGAAGATCCAACATAGATCCAAGGGCCAATTCGACTCCGAGATGAAAGAATCCAAGTTTAGTGATTGCACCACTGAAAACACAAATTGTTCAAATATCCTTAACTTCCTGCTCAAAACTCATAATTGAGCATGGAATAAAACTTTGGAAAGGTATTGAATAGTAGAATATAATTGTTCACCCATAAATTGGATCTAAACAGTCAATTTCTTAGGAAATCATTTGAAAATAAGTATAATATATTAATGAATCAGAATGGTTCATCTTTTCATGAAATTATTGAGAACAGTTAGCCTGATAAACTTATGTTGGTTGCACATGTTTTGCAGAATTAACATTTGTCAGAACTGAGTTATCACAAAGTGTAGAGAGATGGATGATGCACAAGAGGCTTACAGTCAAGAAGATGAAATCATAGGGATGAATGTCCAGTTGGGTATGGAAGGAACAAACTCCAATGGACATGGGGAAGAAAAGGATGATAACATGAAAATAGTAGAAACCATTAGAAATTTACAAAAAGATGTCCAGAGTCACAAAGATGATAATGAAAGGCTTATGAAAGCCAAAGAGTATCAGGAAGACTTCAACATTAAGTTAATATAGAGCATGGACATAATTGAAAATAATTTGGATAAGGAGAGTGGCTCCAGCAAATCAGGAAGCCATATGACCCTTGAGGAAAAAGGAATATAAACGAGTGGTAGTAGACATCGCCATTACTCTCAAAGGAAATCCAAAAGGATGGAACATAGAAGCTCAAGTCCATCCCCTACTAGGAATCAAAATAGGTCTAGGGTGGATGAATTGAAAGGAGAAATGAACAATATCAAACCTCCCACATTTGATGGAGAGCACAAGAAAGATGAATATGTTGAGACATGGTTATTGGGCATGAGAAAATATTTCCAACTGCATAATTATTCTTCTCTTTCAGAAGGAAGAATTGCTATTTGTCAGTTGAAAGGAAAGCCATCCATGTGGTGGGATCAACTTGTGCAAGTGCAACACATCAAAGAGAAAAATGTGACTTGGAAGGAATTAAAGAAGCGTTTTGAGAAGAAATACTTAACCAAGAGGTTTAATGACAAAATGATGAAATAGTTATTTGAACTCAAACTAAGAAGCATGACCATTGATGAGTATCAAAGGATATTTTTCGAACTATTGAAGTATGTCTCCTTCATCAAATATGAGACAATTAAGATCCATAGATATTTTAGTGGGGTTCCATCTTTCATCAATGACAAGATTCAATATGATGATCCCAAGACCTTGGAGGAAACCATATGGAGGGACAAGTGCTTATATGATCATAAAAAAGGAAAGCCTATATTCTAGAAGGATTGGTAAGACAAGAAGAAGTTTAAGAGGGAACATAGGCAGAAGGGGAACAAGCCATCATTTTTCAAAAATAGTTCTCAAGGAAAACCATCTTTTAGAGAGCACAAAATGGATGAGGTAGGTGGGAAAATTCCAAGGAAGACACCCATTCAATGTTGGGGTTGTAAAGGAGACCATAAGTATAGATATCTGCACAAAAGTGACAAAGTGAGAGTTGTCAACAATGTAAAAAAATTTGAAACAATGGAGGACATGGGAAGAAGTGTTTTGAGGATCTATGCAGCCCTAGACAACAAGCAAGTTGAGTTTCAATCACACATGATTGTAGTAGAAGGTATGATCAATAACCATGCCTTTACTATTTTAATAGATTTAGGAGCTAGTCATATCTATATAGATCCTAAGGTAGTGGAAATATTGCATTTTCCAAGAATCTAGCATGGAAAATCTTGGTTGGTGCAACTGGATACAACAGTTAAGAGAAAAGTTGTTGAGTTGGTTAAATCATGTCCAGTGGAAATGAATGGGATAAGTACCAAGGAAAAATAGAACATCCTTCCATTGGGCTCATATGAATGTCTAACTGGTATGGATTGGTTAGAACAACACCATGATGTCTTAGACTATCATAACAAGGCATTCACTTGCCTGAATGAGGAAGGGAACCCAAGAATAGTCCAAGGAACTCCCAGGGAAGTTATTGTCCTAGAGATCTTAGAAATGTAGCTAAAGAAGTGCTACAGGAAGGGCTTCCAAATATTTGCAGCTCATATGGAAGAAGCACCTAAGGATAAGGTATCAAATATTGAGGATCATACAGTCCTGAAATATTATGGGGATGTGTGTATGGAGATACTAGGACTACCCACAAAGAGAGATATTGATTTCTCTATAAATGTAATGCCTAGAGTAGCTCTAGTATCCAAGAATCCCTACAGGATGAGTACACCAGAGATGAAGGAGTTGCAAATGCATCTTGAAGAGATTTTGAATAAGGGGTATATACACCCAAGTGTGTCAGCTTGGGGTGCCCCAGTTTTATTTGTGAAGAATAAAGATGAGACATTGAGGTTGTGTATTGACTTTAGACAATTAAACAAAGTAACTATAAATAACAAGTATCATTTTCCAAGGATTGATGATCTCCTTGATCAGTTAAAGGATGTAAGGATATTTTCAAAGATTGATCTCAGATATGGATATCATCAGGTAAGAATACGAGATGGAGATATCGACAAGACTTCCTTTAGGACAAGGTATGGTCATTATGAGTTCACAGTGGTGTCATTTGGGTTATCAAATGAACCAATTGTTTTCATGTTCTTAATCAATGGTGTTTTCCAGGAATACTTAGACAAATTTGTTATTTTCTTTTTGGATGACATCCTTGTATATTCGAAGTTGGGATAAGAGAATGATCATCACTTGAGGATGGTGTTACAAGTGTTAAGAGAGCACTAACTATATTCCAAATTGATCAAGTGATCATTTTAACATAACCGAATTCACTATTTGGGGCATATCATATCCGAAGAAGGGATAGAAGTGGACCCTAAAAATATTGAAGCTATTAAAGGGTGGATAGCACCGAAGAATGTGGCAGAAGTAAAATCCTTCATGGATCTAGTTGGATACTACAAAATATTCATTGCAGGTTTTTCAAGAATTTCTCACCTGATTACTTCCTTGCAAAGGAAGGGGATGAAGTTTCAATGGACAACAGAATGTGAAAAGACCTTCCAGCAATTGAAGCAGTTGTTAACTAGTGCTCCAATTCAGAGGATTGTATATCTGAATGAAGATTTTGTGGTTTGCATGGATGCATGCAAAGAAGGACTTGGTGGATTCCTTAATCAGAATGGATTTGTGATATGTTTTGAATCCAAAAAATTGAAATATAATGAAAGGATCTATGCCACTCATTATTTGGAGTTGGCAGCCATAGTACACGCCTTGAAGAAGTGGAGGAACTACCACATGGGAAGAGGTTTTATCTGAGGACACACCATGATGGTCTGAAATATATGTTTGATCAACCAACTTTAAATGCTAGGTATAGAAGATGGTTGAAATTCCTCTATGAGTATGACTTTGATATTAAGCACATCAAAGGAAAAGAGAACAAACTGGTTGATGCACTCAACAGGAGAGTGCATGAACTTCATGCTACAAAAATTAGTATTTATCAGACTGATCTTAAAGGTGAAATTTTTTAGGCTGCAAAAGCATATTTGCAGTACATGGAGATGGTAACAAAATTGCAGCAAGGTAAAATGTAGAAGAAGGTTGAAGATTATAAATTGGGAAATGATGAAATTATCCTATACAGGAAAAAAAATTATGTACCCAATTCTCATGAATTGAGGAGTATGATATTGAAAGAGATGCATAATGTACCTTATGCTGGAAACCTAGGATATCAGAAAATAGTTGCAGCAGTTAAGATCCAATATTATTGGCCAAGCATGAAGAAGGAGATTGCTGAGTAAATTGCTAAATCTTTGGAGTGTCAAAAGGTCAAGGTTGAGCATAGACACCTAGCTAGGTTGTTGCATCCATTACCCATTCCTGAGTGGAAGTGGTAAGTGGTGACAATGGATTTCATCACCAAATTTCCCAGAACAAGAAAGTAGCATGATGCTATCATGGTGGTGGTGAACAAGCTTACCAAAGTTGCCCATTTCATTCCTATGAAGGTTACTCAAAAGGAAACCAATGTTGTCGATATTTATATGAAAGAAGTAGCACACTTGCATGGAATGCCCAATAAAATTGTGTCTAACAAAGACCCAAAGTTCACCTCAAAGTTTTGGAGGGGATTATTCAAAGGGTTCAGAACAAATATGAACTTTAGCACATTTTATCATCCCGAGTCTGATGGGAAAACAAAAAGGTTGAATCAAGTGATAGAGTATATGTTGAGAATGTACATGATGGACAAACCATCTAAATGGGAAGATCATCTAAACTTGGTAAAATTTACCTACAACAATGGGTACCAGGAATCTCTGAAGATGAGCCCATTTGAGGGACTTTATGGCAAAAAGTGAAACACACCAGTAAGCTGGGACAACCCAGCAGATATAGAAGTAGTTGGGCTAGATTTTCTTAGGGAAATGGTAGATCAGATGTCGAAGATAAAATAGAATTTAAAGGTTTCCCAAGACATGAATAAAACCTATGCTGACAAGGGAAGAAACGACAGGGAGTTTAAAGTGGGTGATCATGCATTCTTGAAAGTGAAGGCCAACAAAAGTTCCATGAAGTTGGGAAACTATTCCAAGTTGGAAGCTAGATATTATGGGCCATTTGAAATCATAGAGAGGATTGGACCAGTAGCTTATATGGTTGCATTGCCTACATCTATGACCAATCATATTGTATTTCATGTATCATTGCTTAAGAAATATATACCTGATGTTAATCATGTTATTTATTGGAATGTGATTCAGGTGGAGAAAGAAGGTGCTTTCCAAGTACACCTGGTACACATTCTAGAGTGGAAAATTAAACAGCTATAGAATCAAGCCATAGATCTTGTAAAGGTCCAATGGACCCAGTACAGTCCCGAGGATGCAACTTGGCAGTATGAAGATGCTATGCGGGAAGAATACCCACATCGTTTTGAAGATTTTGGAAATATTGTTGATATTATGTAAAGAATATGCACTAAGGACAGTGCATAAATAAGGGGAGGGGATTGTAATACCCCAAGGCTGAGCTCCTGCTGAATTGTAAACATGTTTTGTAGGCTGGTGAGTTGAGTGATTATAAGTTAGGTGGCTTATGTAATGCTCAAGGCCCAAGAGCCTTTTTTTGTATATGTAATTATGCATATCATTAATATAAAATACATCGCTACATGTAGACTGACCACGAAGAAAGAGTTGTGGGGGACTAATCTCCACTAGGTGGGGGAAGGGGCTAAGAGGATAGGAAAAATGGGCTAATATTGAGTTCTTAACCCCAGGGGAATATTGTAATATACATTTTCCTAAAAGAATAAGGTTTTAGGAAATAAATCATGTAATCCTAAGTTCCTCTGGGAAGGGGAATGAATGAGAAGTGGAGTTCATGCAGCTTCATGAGGAAATATGTTTTATTTAGGACATGTAGTTTTATGTGGGAAATATGTTCATTGTGGGGGTTCTCTTGACATTCTTTCCATTCTCCCAATACACTCACGCACTGAGTCATTAGTAATCATGTCCATGGTTGAACTCATCCATCGTCAACCTCTGTAACTAGCACATGCTACTCATTTGAGTCATACCCTACCTTAATGTTTTATGTTCCTGCCATCTTTTGTGCCATACCTGAGTTCTATTGTTGCCAGCTCCCTTACCCATTTGACTTAGGAGATGGACAGAATAAGTAGGTTTTCAGGCCTGTGGTTTTGTAGAGTTGAGTTTGCAGTCTCGTGGATTAAAGAAACAAGTTGGAAGACCTATGAGAAACTCTCTCTAGGTGAGAGAGATTGTTGAGGAAGTGATTTATCCTGGAGAGAGTCCAATAGAAGCTACAGAGATTTGAGAATTCTTAATCTGGCCTGGCCTGTTGATGAAGCTCTGGAAGGGAAGTGGAGCAACCGATGGACTGTGGAATAGTGAAGGTCTATATTCCTGAGGTGGGGCAGGCATGTGAGGAATGAGAGTATGTGAGCGGTGGGCGTAAGTAGGATGCTAGGAGGGAATCCTTCATGTTGTACTGTGTGAATTTCCATAGTCTCAGACTATCTAAGGAATCCCTTACCCTAGTGGAGTTTAGTCCCAGCTCGAGGGTGACCCACTATTGAGAGTAATGAGCAGCGTGGTCTAAGGCTGGGAGGTTTGTGGAAGGTCTGGATGTAGTTGGTGTTATTCTCATAAAAATATAAGTACCATTTCTATGTTAATTTGTATGTTGTGTATCCTATACATGTCTTTATATTTATAAGAATTGTATGTGTTGTTGCATGTATATTTTATTGTTAATTCCACATAAATATTTTTTGTAGCAGAATGTTATGTCTATTGAAATTTACATTATAAATGTATGTTATCAGAAATTAGATTTTTTTTTTCAAGTTGTTAAGTATGGTATTTTC
>ML832837.1:37297-84623 GCA_009831015.1 Picea engelmannii
AAATATCCTTAGGTGGGACTCCCTCGGGTATCCTGTAAAATTTCTTGTTCAAAGTAATAATAACACTATGAGGCCTAGACTCATATATAACATGACATTTCCATAAATATGGTTGGCCCAAAATAACATTACCAACTTCGAGAAGGGAAACATCACACAATACCTTGTCTTTGAAGGGATTGATGTTGTATGATAGGTGACATTGTTGGATGACATGGATGTCACTTCCTTGGTAGAGAAATCCGATGGTGTAGGGTTGCAGGTGTGACATTTTTAGTAGGGAGAGTCACTTGACATCCTTTGCTGAGATGTCGAGGTTCTTCTGGCTACTGCTATCAACTATGAAGTGCAACGGGGGACCCTTCACCCATATCTTTGAATTAAAAAGGTGCTCACCTTCCTCTGGCTCGTCTGATTCACCAGGATGGAGCTTGGTGGTAGAAATGGTAGCATTGGGTTCTACGTTAATGATTTGTATCCCCATTTTTGGTTTTGACTTAGAGTCGGAACCCACATCTGATTCATAGGCTTTCACCTCAGCCACCAGCGACTACTTTGAGCGACAATCAACAATGTTATTCCAGGGGCTCTTATGGAAGTCGCACCACTTACTGGTATCTAATTTATTTGTCTTTCTGATGTCATTCTTTGCTTCCTGCCTGGACTGGATGTCTTGAGGATTTCTGTCTTTTCTCTATCCTTTTTTCTTCAGGCTGGGGACACTTTTTCCTGTAGCTTTCTATGAGGGGTTCTTAGGCCCAAATTGTCACGTCTTTTGTTTGAGCTTCTGCTTGATTTTGAAGGCATATTGGTAGGCCGCACCCAAGGATGAGATGTACAAAAAATCCATTTCATCATGGATGTATCTATGCATACTACCATGATACTTGAGAACTAGATGTCGCTTAGAATCTTTGATACCTAGCTTGGTGCGCAAGCTATGGAGAATATTTGTGAACTCGGGCACCGCTTGGTCTCTTTCCTGCCACAACATGGTGCATTTTGTGTACATGTCATCATAACTTCCAACAAGGTAGTATTGTTCCTTAATAGCATCCCTGAAGGAATACCAGGTGACTACGACTATAAATAATGAGGGTTACTCTATTTTCTTTTTCTCACATAAATTTTCCCATTAATCTTTGACATGGGGAATGACTTTGAGGAGTGAAAAGTAATCTTTTCTCTATTCAAGAAGTTATGAACAAAGAAATAACCTTCTAGTAGATTCAACCATTTGTCTACCACATATGCATCTATTTTAACTTCAAATATAGGAATATCGAAGTTTATTTGTACCTTGAAGGGGGTTATGCCTCCATTTGAGGAAGATGAGTCGCCTGTTGGTAGCCGCCGAAGGATTTGCGCAAAACTATCCATCATTTCGTTCCTCTGTTGCGTGAGGGATTCCTCGAGAAAGTTTTTGAAGGGATATCCTATCCCTTCATCTTTATTTTCTTCTACCATGAGAGGTCATTTGGGCATGCAAGAGATTTTGTCCTCAAGAGAAACAAGCTCGATACCCAATTCTTTGTACCCTGACCTCGTTGGGGACATGCATTAAGAACGACAAGGAGCAAACCGATCTGATACCACTGATTCATAATATATTATAATAGAATGAATACATATTATTATCAAAATATTCTTAACAAAAAACAAAATATATACAGTAAAAATGGTTTCTATTCAATAAGGAAATAAGCTGAAACTGTAAAATGCAGCGAAAACAAGCTTGCTAGAATGATGGCGGCTTATCTCTGAGAAGAGATATGAAGGTTGCACTCATTCAAAAGAGGATGATTTCAATGAGGCTATGAAGGCATTTTTACAATAAAAAAGAATGTCAAAAACCCTAGACATCCAAAAAACCTAACCCTAGGAGATGAAGCACCAAAAGTCATGTGGGCCTCGTTTGGGTAAGTTAGTACATCAATTTACTGGGGTCGTAACTTTTGCATACGATCTTCGTTTTAGGCGAACACTAGCTCGTTGGAAAGGTATATCTAAGGAATACAATCTTTTCTCCTTTTTATCAAATGTCATTTTGACTATGGAGAGCACTAAAAAATGTTGTTTAGGGCCTCAAAATGACCCCACAAGTTAGGGACCCGAAAACTAGGGAAAAAACTGCCAAACTAGAAAACTGCCAAAATGAGCCAGTTGGAATAGGTGGGAGGCCATCGAAATCAATCTATATCAAAGGAGAACCAAATACTATCGCGGAGGGAAAAAAATTGTTGGTAAATGATTTTTAGTATTCAATTTCACAAGACCGGTATATGAACAAAATTATTGAGATCGAGAACAAACCAGGTGAGTCTGTTTGGGATATTGATCAAAGGTTTAAATGTCTAAAAGGTAATTTGAAGTACTCTATTACTGGTATATGAAATAGGAAGTTATTTGTGAACTCACTATTACCACACCTGAACTATCCTTTGAGACGGTGGAAGTTCCAAACTTAAGAAGAGGCTCTGCAAGAAACCTTGCAGTTGGAAGAAAACTAGTATCAATAGACCGATCCAACGATGGAAGAGATGAAAGAGGATATGAATAACTTGAAATTTCAATTGAACCATAATATGGGGAAGGAGAAGAGAGAATTTTTCTAGTGCACGTTATGCAGGACAACAATACACCATAAGAATGAATGTCCAACCTTTGCACAGTATATGGAAACAGGGGTGCCAAACCCCTTTCCTACAGGAGGACCATGGTCTGAAATTTGTAAGACACACGGGCATGATCCATATCATTTTCACATGATGTAGAAGTATAAGAAAGTGACAAAAATTTCTTACTGCAATTTTTTTAAATCAGTGGGTCACGATGAGCAGGATTGTAGAACGTTGGAATTGATGAGAGAGAGAACTACAAACACCTACAGGGTGCAAGTAGAGATGATGAATGGGAAAACCACACCACATTTCAATAATGTACAACCAAAATTCAATACCACACAACCATAGTACAACAATGAACAATCGTAGTATAATAACACACAATAAAACTATATAGCCCAGTATAGTATACCGTGTGGAGATAGAGGTGGATTCAGAGGTGGATGTCGGGGTAGAGGAGGATTTAGAAGAGGCATAGGGCCAGTCGTCTACCATAATTATCAACAACCAAGACACTATGCAAGAGAGTTTCTACTTCCACCTATGACATGTATGTATTTTTGCGCAACATACCATGAGACAGAAGATTGTTCGAAATTATTGGGAAAAATACAGGAACCAGAACAATCAAAACGTATAGTGTATTTCTACATAATCCAAGGATGATGGGAATAACATCAACATAGTTAATCGAGGAGGATCCAATATGGGAGTTTATGCAGCGAAACGAGATCCAAATCAACACTAGTGGGTCAAGAATAACATCGAGCCACAAAATAATTTTGACACGTAGAAAGAGAAAGAGACGTTTAAGGAGGCTAGAAAAGAGATTCTGAAGGAGAACATTGAGTCTACATCAACTGCGCAACAAAATCATGATCGAGCAATGTACGAGATGACAAACTATGAAGAAGTATTGGAAAATCAGATATTATTAGCCTTGTATATTGCACTAAAGGAAACACCTGCAAGATGGTGGGGCACACACAAGGAAACTATTCAAGACTGGTATCAGTGTAAAATATTACTACACATTAGATTTGGTGTAGAACAATCGAACAATACATGGTATAAATATGATGGGTGAGGAAGACCAGTTGGGCACATAGATAAATGCATAACTCAGTGGAGGATAACAACACCAGAAGAATGGCCTCATTACTTTATTCATACATTAGAGGTGATACCAAGGAATTGGTACATCGAAAAGGAACTGCGCAGAGGCACTACAGAATGGATAGTGTTACAACAATTTTTTTTGATAACTTTCTCATTTGAGCATGAGAACCCTATGATCGATTCATCCTTGAAGTTGATACATGGAATGATATTTTTTGAGGAACCTAAGGTGGAAATTATAACAGAATATCAACAACAAAACAAATAGACAATAAAGGACTTACTCTCTTGTTATCATGTCGCAGAGGAAACACTAGAAGAAGAAGATATGTGCAACATCCCTATAACAAATATTGAAGGAGAGAGATAGGTGGAAGGCCCATCATTGGATTCATAGGAATTTTCTGCACCAATTAAGGTAAAGAAAGTAAACATTGGGAAAGAAGAAAACCCTAAAATGGAAAGTATTGGAGACTACTGGGATGAGCAGACTAGAGAGGATAACAAAATTACTGCATGAATATAGTGACTTGTCTCCATCAACCTTTACAGAGATGAAATGAATAGAAGGTGAGATAGGAGAGATGAAGATACCCCTAAAACCAGATGTTAGACTAGTCCGAGAGAGACCTTACAGGCTAAATCCAGTTTATAAGAAAAAGGTTAGAGAAGAAATTAATAGAATGTTAAAATCTGGTATCATAGAGACAATGGAAGAATCTGAATGGATCAGTCCCATAGTGGTCTAGGAAAAGAAACAAGGGGAAACAATAATTTATGTAGATATAAGGAAACATAATGATGCTTTATTACATGATCCTTTCCCTACCCCTTTTGCAAATGAGGTTTTAGAGAATGTGGGAGGCTAGGAAGCATATTCTTTCACATATGTACTCTCGGGCTATCATCAGATTAAAATAGATCTAGAGGATAGGCATAATACTTCATTTGCTACAGAATGGGGATCCTGTCAGTATATAGTTATGCCCTTTGGACTGAAGAATGCACCAACTATCTTTTCAAGGGTGGTAGTAGCTTATTTTAAAGATTCATACATAAGTTCTTAGAAGTATATTTGGATGATCGAACTGTTTTTAGTCTATTTAAAGATCATGTAGAAGTATTAATACTAATGTTGGATAGGTGTAGGAAATGTCATATCTCATTGAACATCAAGAAATGTATTTTCAGCACACCTTTTGGGATACTATTAGGACATGTGGTATGCATATATGGTTTACTGGTTGACCCTGCTAAGATTGTTGTAATTGTGAACTTACCACCACCAAAGTTAGTGCACCGGTTAAGAGCCACACTTGGACATACAGGGTACTATAGGAAGTTTATCAAGGGGTATGTCCAGATTATCACACCGATGGAAAATTTGTTAAATAAGGACACCAAATTTTAGTGGAACGAGGATTGTCATCCGAGATTGGATACTTTGAAGGAAAAGATGGTGAAAACACCTATTTTACTGTTTCCAAATTGGGAAAAAATATTTCATGTGTATGTAGATGCATCAAAAATAACACTTGGAGACATTTTGGCACATCTAGGAGCAGGTGACCTAGATCACCCTATGGCATTTTCAATAAGGAAGTTATCAAACTTAGAGAAGAATTACAACACAATAGAAAGGGAATTTCTAGCCATGGTGTATGCACTGCAGAAATTTAAACACTACTTATTGGGAAATTACTTTAAAGTGTTCCCATATCATTCTACCCTAAGATGTTTAGTCAACAAGCTAATGTTGGGGGGATGATTTGTAGATGGATATTATTGTTTCAGGAGTTTGATTTTGAAGTAATAGTTAAACCAGAGAAACTGAATGCAGGATCAAATCACTTATCAATGATAACCAATGGAAAAGAATCAACTAATTTAGAAGACAACTTCCCTGATGTGTAGTTATTTTCAGTATAGATATTCGATGAGTACTTTGCTAATATCATTGAATTCTTGAGAACAAGAGTTCTAACAAAGGAGTTTAGTAGTGCATAGAAGAAAAAACTGGTAGTTAGAGTTGCATAATATCAATTGATTACATTTCATTTATACAAGATGGGAGCAAACAACATTTTGATAAGGAGTGTGATCGAGCATGAATGACCCATTTTTCTAGCGGAATATCATGAAGGTATAGTTGAAGGACACTATGCAGGAAAGGATACTGCACATAAGGTATTTCATGTAGGTTTATGGTGGCCAACAATTCATAAGGATGAAAAAGTATATTGTCAAAGATATGATGTCTGTCAGAGAGTTGGAAAACCCAACAGGAGGGATGAGATGCACCTAAGACCCTAAGTAAATATTTAGGTATTTGACAAGTGGGAAATAGATTTTGTAGGACCTATCAATCCACCAACAAGAAAGTCATAAGTGAGATACATCATTACTGTGACATAGTATTTAACCAGATGGAAAGAAGTAACACCAATCAAGGATTGTGGTGCGAAGACCACAACACACTTATTATTTGAGAAGGTGATTACAAGATTCATATGTACTAGGATTTTGATGAGTGACCAAGGCACACATTTTATTAATAGTACCATCCAGGATATGAATGAGGAATTTTAGGTATATCAGTAAAAGAGTACACCATATCATTCCCAGGAAAATGGTACAGTATAATATTTCAAAAAGATTCTGGAGAATGCATTGACAAAGATTTGTAATGTTAACAGAGATGAATTTGATTTAAAAATACTAGCAATATTATGGGCATAGAGGACTACATGCAAGAATTTGACAGGACATACACCATTCAGATTGGTGTATGGACAAGAAGCAGTGGTGCCATTAGTATTTTTTGTACCTAGTCTACGCATTGCAACAATCACAAATATGATAGAAACAGGTGCAATACAATAAAGGTTTAGTCAACTAATGGAGCTTGAAGAAGATATAATTCTGGCAGGATTCCACCAAGAGGTGCAGAAAGTAAGGGACAAAGCCTGGCATGATAGACACACAAAGGAGAACATATTTAAGGAGGGAGATATAGTTATCTTCTATGACAAAAAATATTTACAACATCCAAGAAAGTTTAGAATGCATTGGCTAGGGCCATATGAAGTGAAGTATGTCATAGATGGAGGATTTGTGCAGCTAAAGGACTTGATATGAAACAAAATGTAGGGTGTGGTGACTGGTAGTCGACTGGAAATGTATAGGGATGGTCAACCTAATAAATCTTAGTAGTTGCAACACAATGATGGAGCCTTGTGTATAGTGTACTATACTAGAAGTTAGGAAAGAAAAAGTAGAAAAAGAAGAAAAATACAAAAAGAGTAGGAAGTTGGTTGAATGGCAGAAAACTGGAAAAAGTATCTTGCAACAGATATAGAAACTAACTTGACAAGAAGCAAAGTTATTGTGTGTCAGATAAAAGTGATAGAACAAACACACAATGTGCCGAGGAATAATCACAACACAAATTTGTAGTGCACTGGAAAAGGGGACAACGGTTGGAAAAGAAAAACCGATCATCCAAAAAATAAGGCATGAACTGAGCATTTATGAAATTTAAGGACGCATGCCAAAGAAGATTTAGAACATTTATGGTAGTAAACGAAGCATCCTAGAGAATATTTACAACATTTATGAGAGCACTTATATAATTGGAAAACATGCCACATAGCCCTCATTGTGAATTTGAGCATACATAAAGCTAAAGAGCACAACAATGAGCAACAAACTGGTGATTCTGAAGATGTTAGCAGGTGGATTTCAGTAGCAGTGGGATGATTTACACAGGATGGCACCACCAAAATTTGGTGCACTAAGCAAAGTGGCAAGAAAAACCCAAAGCAGCACCAGGTCACTGAAGGAACCCATATGGGAAGAACAGGTTCATCGACATCTAGAGGGAGTGTCCAATGTCGATGCCATTCATTCACCATATGATGAACTAGTGAGCGCCACATTGGTGGACGAGGAGGAGAAATATCCTACAATAGTAAGGATGGATATTGATCCAAAGAGTAGTGTAGGGGAAAAAAACCTTTCTATGTCAGAAACCCTGAGGAAACAACTGTTATTGGATAAATCAATGAATGTAGACATAAACTAATATCCCTAGATCCACATGGATCTAGAACAAAACAAGGCAGGACATGATGCTTTCCCTAAGTTGTGATAATTGAATTTACTACCAAAGAAGGAATGGATGATGTACCTTTAGATATCGCTTCCTTATATCTCTGTTGTCCCTGCTTCACTCTGGTGCTCTTGTGATATCAGATATGCAATGACACAAACCAACCAAAGTGAAAGCAACAATTGTATATTCAATGAAAACCTAAACATGTGATCAAGGAGTCATGTAATAAA
Organism: Picea engelmannii; assembly: GCA_009831015.1. NCBI lineage: Eukaryota > Viridiplantae > Streptophyta > Pinopsida > Pinales > Pinaceae > Picea > Picea engelmannii. The sequence continues at coordinate 45,385 of ML832837.1, forward strand.
ATGTTAATTATTTTATGGGAAAGAAACATGTCACCATATCATATTGAGTAAAAGTGGAAGATACAACCAAAATGCTTTGATGTCACAAGTTCCCTTTTAGTGGTCCTTTGTTCCAACACACACAAACATTTTCTCTGAATTTGTATGAAGATGGTCCACAAAATATTGATGTACAAATGGAGGCCCCAAGCATCAATTGTATCAGGATCCTTCACGCAGTCTTCAGCCTATTCTTTCAACAATTCTTTGCTCAATCTTGCTTAACCCTTTCCATGAGAAACCCATCATTATATAGAATAAGGTGAAGTGGTTGAAAGGATGAGGATGATCCCACCAAATCAGAGAAGCCAGTAGGATCACAACCATATGGTTGCCACCTTACATTCTAGAAGATCCTTCTAGAAACTTCGTGAACTTCTGCCACACCCTGCCTATATAGTATCCTGTAGAAACCCCACAATCTAGGCATAGAACAACGTGCAGAAATCGATGATTTCTGCACTGTGTATCACTGTTAGCCTACAACGTCATTCTAAAAACATGCCTTGTAGGGGAAGAACTCAATCATTTTCCTCATGTAAAAGATTGTTTTGAGAGCTTGAAAACATGCCTGTAAAGTCATCATCAGGGTGACCAAAATAATGTGTAACAGAATGCCCCACAAATTATGAGGCTAGAACTCGTGATAGCCAAAATACTTTGTAAAATGTTTGCGTGTGTTGGGAACAAGGAGCGCACCAATCGGGAACCTGCAAACAATGAAGTATCTGCATAATATTATACCATCTCTGAGGTAGGCATTCCCATTCTCAGACTACAAATGATTTCACTCATAAATGTCAGTCATGGCCACCTATTATACACTGTGGATCCATGTCATCAAGACGATACATAGCCACCAAGAATACAATGTGGATCTATTTGTTAACAAACTTGAAATCAGGACATAGCCACGAGACATACAAAGTGGATCTATGTGTCAATACAAATTGTAAATACTCCATCGCAACCTGGACCAAGGTTATGAGATCTAGGGTATTCCTTCCCATCATCCGTAAGTATGAATCTAACCATGCGATTATAGGTGTTGAAGTCGAACATGGTAGAAACCACTTGATTACTAGTCATTGATGCAAACCGTTAACAAGTGCGAGGGAAATCACCATTGATGTCAATGAATTCCAAGGTACCTTAGTACAATCCAACGAATGTTAATAAATGAGATGAAGTCAAACACTCGAGGGAATCTTTCGATCAGGGACCAATGATGTGAATCCACTGTCGAAAGCGAAGAAACCTGCCATTGAGGCATGCAGGCTCTAAGGTACTAAAATGATTTCTAATTCTCATTCCTGGATCATGAGTTGAAGTCGACACAAAAAGACTCATCAGAGGATGGCCTTGATGTATCCCCCATCAATGACATGAAATAAGTAACAGATTTTAGGGTAGATCAAAGTATGAAAAAAATTCGAAAATGACACAGGGAAGGCCGACATGGTAGGAATTGATAATTGTAGATGGCCGACTCGAAAGAGGGGCTTGTTTGAACTTCTCTTGAACATATGAATGACATGACAATGGTCTTGGCAGCATTGACTCAAAGACGACCCAATATATGGACTTGCAGAAGGTCACACAAGAGACAAATGGATTTCCCAACCCGGATTCAAATGATGAAGGGGGGTGTCATGTTCAAGAGCGACTAGTACTACCACTAACACGGATACATAGACACATTTCTTTCCCAAATTCCCCCCCATCATTTCTGGCGAGTACCTCTTTATTTTTATGGAAGCTTGAGGAGGATAACATATGCTTGTTGATGTAATCTCATCCTTTGGACGAGTCCCTCAGAGTATGTTTAATGAACCCTAAGAAGGAGTGGTTCGGTCCCATGTGGGTATTTCGATGTTTGTTTAACAAGTCCAGAGATAGAAAACTCAGAGGTTTTTCATGTTTATAGAGTTTGAAAAACACTTAAAAGAGAACTCTCTTAGTTCTTTTTTTGTAAAGTAGTTTGATGGGACCGAAAAATTGATAACCATCACCCATCAAATGTTTTCTTCAAATACTTTTACGAGCATGAAAAGAACAAGGTCGCTCATAAATATTTTCATTTTTTATGGAGTGTGAAAAGAGCTTAAAGGATACTCCATGGGTTTCTCTTTTTGTGTTTCCATGACGAGTACGAAAAAAAGACAAAAGTATACTCAGTTGCGTTCTCATTGATTTTCAAGCATGAGAATGAACAATGAGTGATCTTGAGGTTTTTTCTGAAAAACCCTAAAAATTATTGGTATACCTAACGAACAGAAAAGAGAATCAAGAAAAACATCCATACCGCATTGTTCAGGACCTTAGTCTTTCCATCTGTGAAAAAATAAAAGAATCACGAGACCATTAGACTCTTAGGTTATGATAAAATGCATTAAAATAATATAAAATATTATTATAAAAATAAAAAAGTGAAATAAATAGGGGTAAAACATCTTATTGCTATTTCATTTACATTTCATTCAAAACTTGTCTAGAAATCCTATTTTTACCTCATATTTCGGCTGTTGATTGCGAGAAGCATAGGTGACCATTCAGAAAACGACCTCCATCAACACGGTAATCTCGTCATCCTCTCCTTTTTCTATGGATTGAAATTCATTTATTTTGGTTAAAAGGTAGTTTTTGGATTAGTTTTTGGGTCGGTAGGCATGCGCTGGGGCCATCGCAGGTGACTAGTATCGGGACCTGCGGAAATCAACAATTTCCAGAGGTGCCTTATGGATCACCTACGGAAACTCCACACTATACTAAAACTTCATCTGCGACGACTAAAAACCCAAAAATTTACGCATGCGTTTGACCAAAAACGAATTTCAAAAGCAATGATTGAAGATGCTAACTTCCTTTTCTCATCTCCATGAAGGTATTTGATTGCCAAAATGTTGAAGTGGAGAGAACGAGGAAACTAGGATGATGAATTCATGGCCTTGAATGATCCAGGCACTGTCAATGACCTTTGACAGTGTGGATTGTTAAAAAATTTTAAAATCTAGGGCATGAGAGCCCAACTAAGGTTACTAGAATCCCTGGTCCACATGTGGGATGTAGAACAACAGGTCTTTCATGTGGGTGTCCACATTATTTCCTTAGATATTGAAGACATTTAATTCTTGACAAGGTTATCCCATTGTGGAGCACATGTGACCTTAATAGGAGGTCGAGGTGGTGGCATACCAATGAGCAAATACATCCATCGATACTGTGAACTTGAGGCCGAGAGACGCAAAAGTAAGGTAGCCATAAGAGGTGTTCGGGATTTAACTCTCTGGACCATTATTTTTACCATTGCACAGATGGAGGGAAGTGAATCTCCGCATATGGCCCTCCAAAGTTATTTTCAGTATGTCGTGGAATGCATGGAACCTCATGTGTTCAATTGGTGCGATGGTTTTCTTCGCAGTATGAAGACACAGTTAACCAAAAGAAAAAATGGGGACTTGAAGAAATTCGGTATGGATCTATTTTGGTGTCTTTATTTCTAGAAAGAGTCCCTCATTTATGCCTATAGGTAGAGTGGGGTATACCAATGCCATGAGATCTAAGGATGAAAAGGTGGTGCGATATCATGGCTCTGCATGTAGTGGGCTCCATTATCAATTACAAAAATGAATTCTTTGACTGGTTGAGGCCTCAAATATTGATGATAGATGATTATGTATATGTCAGTTTGGACTTTCGAGGTGACCCCTATTTGGTTCTACCTGAGGGTTTTCAGTGGGGGGACCCAGGTAAGAAAAACATTTTTTTTTATGGTGTTTTTGTGAATTTTTAGAATATAAGATGTTTTTCTATGCTCTCTATCCAATGACTAATCAAAACAATTTCACCATGCAGTTGTAGGGCCACACCGTCCTCCGAGTACATCCCCCATTCAGAGATGAGGGGAAGCAGTTGTAATAGCATGATGGGATGTTGGCGATTATGAGGTAATATAGAGGGTTTGACAACAGACATCCCATACGTCTCGATCAATGAGATTCTGAGGCGTTATCAACGGCACACTGTAGGCGTGTATGGCTCACTTAGCCAACTACCTCATAGGGTAACATGGGAAGTAGTATGCTACTATGACAAACATCCATGATGTTATTTTGTAGAAGCCATGGGCTTCATATTTTCATATTTTGGTCTTTGGATGGAAAACACCTTTTTGTAAAACATTTTTATCATTATATATATACATGAGGCTTCTACCGGCTTACTTTTCTTTATATACAACATGTGATGTGTGATTGGATTTAAAAAGGTCTCAAATGTCTATCTAACACATAATTAGCTAATGAATCGATTAACATATTTAGACATCTAGGAATGTGTTGATACTCAATATAATCAAAATAACGTTCCAAGAGGTGAATTCGTAAATACACTCGTAACAAAGTAAGGCTTCAGATAGTATATATGTTACTTAATTGTAGCACTACTAGTTGTGAATCAAGTCGTACAACGAGTTTCCAAATCGCAAGTGAAATAGCATTGGTCAACAATTCAATGACTGCGCTATATTCTACGAAATCATCTTCCTTTACTAGAACCATGGCAATGGTAGAGTTCGAAGAAGCAAGATAAAGGAAATAATATCGACTATAATCGGCTAGGAAAAGTAGTGGGGTACAGGTTAAAGTCAGTTTCAAATATTCAAAGGCTTTGTTGGCAGTGGTATCCCATAAAAACTCAGAACCTTTCTTCAGCAATCGAGTAAATTGAAGCATTAATTCAGTGTAGTTTGGGATGAAACGACGTAAAAAGTTTGCCTTCCCTTCCAAACTTTGAAGCTGGTGGAGTGAGGAAGGAGGAGGGAGATTAAGGATCACCTCGACCTTCAAAGGATCTACCCTGATCCCCTGACGTGATACAATAAATCCCAGACATTGGTCGGACTCCACACAGAAAACACATTTGTGTGGGTTTAAGCGTATACGATAGAACTGACAATGAATCAAAATGGCTCGAAGGTGTGCCGGATTCTCACTATGATGCATGGAATGTAGCGACAGGTCATCTATATATGGTTGTACAATGTGCTTGATATCATGAAAAGCATAAGACATGGCATGTTGAAATGTCACACTAGCGTTCTTTAAACCGAAGGGTAGTTTCCGATAGGCAAAGGTGCCCTAAGGACAAATGAAAGAGGTTTTGTGTTGATCTGCGGACAATATGTTGATTTGATTATATCCAGAGAAAACGTCCAGTAAAGAGAATATTTCACTACCGGCACAATCGTTGACGATTTGGTCAATGAAGGGGGTTGGAAAGTTGTCCTTAGGACAAGCTTTGTTGATATCCATATAATCAATGCAGACACAACTCATACCTTGTTTCTTGTTAACCGGAACTAGATTGGATACCCAATCAGCTAAAGCCACAGGATAAATAAAGCCAACTTTAAGAAGTTTCTAGACCTCAAGCTTGATAGTAGTTGCTTTACAAGGGTGGACCGGGCAAAGTCTGTGCCAGACGAGTTTAGCACCCGCGTAAGTCTTAATTTCATGTACAATAATATCGAGGTCAATCCCCAACACATCTTCATAGCTCCATGCGAAGATGTCATGAAACTCTTGAAAGAGGGACTTATAAATGAAAACCTCATCGGTGGAACATGAAGCTCCGATGTGAACATTTTTGACAACTCTAGGTTTAATGGATATGTCGAGGGGGATGGTGGGTGAGATATTACTCAAGTTCCTTTTATATAACACATCGTGTGTGAACTCAGGAACAGAAGAAATGACAACAACGGTTGACAGAGTGTGATCTGTTGGTAACTCTCTAAGGTGTGATGTTCCAGGAAGAGGATGGAATGATGATTCCCATTGTCCCATGGGGTGTCTTCCATGGACATAACCTACATGATCATCTCGTCTATAGGAAAAATAATGTGGAATGGATCAGGAGATAAATCACCAAGAGAGGGAGTAGAATGGTTTGCCGATTGAATGGCTTGATAAGTGGATTCAACCAGACTTAAATGAATCTAGTCTCCATAGCGAAGATAATCACCAGGTTTGGGTACTATCCACGGGTTAGAAGATGTGGGGGTTTCATGAACAGAGGTGGAAATCATGTTGATCAAGGCGACCAAAGGAGGTGGAAAATCAGGTCGTGGGATGGAAAAAGTACCCATCAAAGTTGAGTCTTTTAATAGACCCACACCGACATTCTCATACCCAGGGGCTGTCTTTGAAATGAAGGGTACATTGCTAGTATGAGCATCAGAGTTAAAAAAGGGTAGTTTATCTACTGTAACAACTTTTCCCTGGTGTGGAAAACGTATGACACAGAAAAGAGTAGATACAACTGCACACATGGAATCAATCCAGCTACGACCAAGTAAGAGGTTGTAATCGAGAGGTGCATCAAAGACCTCAACTTCAACATTGACTGATTTGCCTTCTAATGTAATAGAGAACAAGGGAAGTACACCGTAGGGTTTAAAGTCAGATCCATTGAAGGCCTTAAGTGTGTTGTGTGATTCAGTTAAGGGAGGAGAGCCAATGGATTTCCAACAGGAAATAGACATTATGCATGTCTAGGCACCCTCATCAATAACAGTTCTACATATATTCTTGTTCTCGACGAAAACTTGTATCTGAAACGCTAGTTGAGGGGGTATCCTTGGAATGTGATCTTCAAGGTAAAAAATTATCAAATTCATATACGTAGGATCAATTACACCAATAGCCTTTAACAATGCCTTCCGTTGAGCGGGAGAACTTTGAAGGACTTCGAGAGCTGACATCATAGAGGGTGCTTGTGCCAGATCTTCTACAATAATGTAGTTTTGAGTAGCGCATGCATGAGGATTGAAGGAAGAATTTAAAACAACTCCCTTTTGGGGGAGGGAGGAGAATTGTATCGAGAATCGGTCGTTCGAGATGAAGAGGATTGTTGGGAGGTGAAGTTGAAGGAGGCTGTTGAACCAACAAAGGTGGTATATCGTCAACTTTCTCCTTTGAGGAGGTGTAATCTTTAGCCCGAGTGGTAAGTGTAACGTCATTCTTTTTTGAATCACCAGTACACATAAGTAGATAGGAAGTAGTGGAGGGAGAGGCTTGGTCGTGAATGGAAAATTTGGCCTACTATTGAAAAGGGAAAGGTTGGGACAAAATGGCAGGTGTGGGAGGTTTTACGGTCCCTTGAAGGAACTTAGTAACCTTAGCCTGTCTTGGACAATCTTTCATGTAGTGATCATCACCACAGATAAGGCAAGGGTATCGTGGTTTGCACTTATCCTTATCATTAGTAGGATGCATTTTGGCTTTCTTAGATTGGAGGTTAATTTTATCCTCCTTATTCTTACCCTTCCCTTTTTTAGATTTATTTTTTCTGTCAGGGGTAGATTGAACAGAGTTAACTTTAGAGGTTTTGTCAGTGGAAGGAGTAGGAGTCGAATCATTTTGAACATTAGAAGCAATGGATTTGGGATTGGTGGTATAGGCTTGCATAGATTGAGGTTGAGCATGGAAAGTGCCATTCACACCATCAGCTGCATGAGAAGCAGCTGGGGTAGTCAAGGTAGCGGTGGTAGAAGGATGAGGTGCATCAGGGAGCAAGTAGTAAAGAGTACTCATTTGTGAATAAATGAGATCGAGGTACTGAGCGTGACTGATCGCCTATTCTTCAGTGAAAACTCCACCCATGGAAATGTCATGAGAGATTTTATTCACGAATGATTTTGTGAACCATTACACCAATAACGGATCGTGAATATCGAGCTTTATCAAACGTCATCTTCTTCTCCACTCATGGATGTGATCGGAGATATGAGTGGCCGAATTTTTCTTGAAGGAAATAAAAATATCAGTTCCTGTTTCATAACATATGGGTAGTTGGTAATGTGTGAGGAAATCCATGGCTAGGGTATTAAAGTCTGTTGTCACAGGGGCAGATCCAGGGTTCAATGGTATAGTAGTGCACCAACAAATCCCTAACTACCGGCCCTTTCGGCAACACCTACGAAGCAGATGAATTCTCACCCAAGGTAGAAGCAGGGGTGGTTTCAAGACTCAGGTGTCTGCAACCTTAGCTAGGACACATATCTGTTATTATAATACTTAATAAATCACTTAGCACTGTCAGTTCCTCAATATACAATCAATAATCACTTCGCTGATAAAATAGGGCTTCCCAACATTCACACTAATATAACACATTTAAGAACTTAACATCAATAGATAGGTCAGATATAGCAGATCAAGCACTCATCACATCCATATAGATTAGATCTAACATTCTTATACATCATAAGCACTAAGCATAAGCATATCTATCTAATCATCTCTAAGATCTTAGCAAAAGAATATATAAACACATCCAGACAAGCACAAATCAAGACAACACAGTGTTTACGTGGTTCACCCCCACTATGGGGCTACGTCCACCAACTCTTCTTCCTTTTTATCTTCAGTCAATCGGTTACAAGCACAGAGCCATCAAAACCCTACTCCGCATAGGAGAGAAGATCTACGTAGCTCACTATATCCTTCTTCCTTGCGTTACAACACAAAGCCTTCCACCATCTGTTACAACCACTTTCACTTAGCTCTGCAAGTCTCTCACAGTCATGCACAAAGTACGTACAAAACCCTTCTTGCACTTAGCATACATCACATAGATGCCTATTCAACTACTTCTTACATTGCCTAGCCTTCTATTTATACATACATAATAGGCCTAAACATGGGTAAACCCATGGGACGACATCCCATTCCCGTTACATACTCCCCAAAACCCAAAAAGGACCCAAAAGTGGGTCGTTATCCCTTGATCTCTTCTTCATCTTGCACTCCTCCTTTGACAGGATGTCGAAGCCCCAAAATAGGTCACTATGACCAAGAATCTCCCAAAACTTGGTCAAGGGCCAACAGGCTCCCAACACTCACCTGTGACTCATCCCGAGTCACTCTGATCTGACCAGTTCTTCTTCGAAGACCTCGAGCTTGTCTTGAGCTACTTCGACCTGCTGCTGTGCGAAGACCTCTTGCTCGGTGAAGTCCTGGTTCATTGCGTGGTTCATGGGCCCTTCTAAGCATTGTTTTGATGCAATGACAACCTGTTCTAGCTATGCTCCTCGAATTTCAACCTCTGTGAATAATTGGAACGAATTATCTTGCACTGGTTGAAGCCATTGAGTAACTTCCATCACTCTGCTTTGAATTGTATGGATCTTTTGTTGGGCTGTGCGTTTCTCTTGAGACCGCTTCATTCTTTCCATGGATGATAAGGCCTTCAACTACGCCTATAGTGTGTCTATATGCTACTTTACTTCCTTGAGCTACGACTCTAATGCATGTAACTATGGATTTTCAGTGAGGTTATCATATGTTTGGGCACTGTGGTTACTCAACTGCTTTCACTCCAAGGCAAGAGCTTTTATTTTGTCAACTACACTGTGGGAAGTTTCCTCCCTTTGGTCTCTTACATCTTGAGGGGTATTGGGCACAGTGCAGAGCTCCAAGTCTGCTATGCATTGGTGGAGCTGCTAGATTACTTCTTCGAGTTGTGCCACCTGCTCTTGAACTCACTCTTCGATCTTTACTTCTACGATGGTCATAGAGCGAAGTTATCTGTGAACCATTTCCTTTACTTCGATTTTCTCTACGAGCAACTGTTCCTTGCTTTGTTGCAGTTGTTCTTTTTCTTCATCCCACTTCGCTTGCAGATCAAGCTTTTCCCATTCTACAGTACTGCGTTGTTCTACAAGGTCTCCTTGTACCTGTGCCAAAGCCTAGGTTGCTTGCGTTGTTTCTTATTGAGATTGTCGAAGGTGAGCTTCACCATTTGTTGGCACAGGGGAAGAACCAGGGTTCAATGCTACAACAATGCACCAACAAATCCCTAACTACCGGCCCTTTCGGCAACACTTGTGAAGCAGATGAAGTCTCACCTGAGTTAGAAATAGGGGTGGTTTCAAGACTCATGTGTCTGCAACCTTAGATGGGACACATATATGTGATTATAATACTTAATAAATCACTTAGCACCATCATTTCCTCAATATACAATCAATAATCACTTCACTGATAAAATAGAGCTTTGTAGGATTCACACTGATATAACACATTTAAGCACTTAGCATCAATAGATAGGTTAGATCTAGTAGATCAAGCACTCAACACATCCATATAGATTAGATCTTACATTCTTATACATCATAAGCACTAAGGAAAAGGGTATCTATCTAATCATCTCTAAGCGCTTAGAAAAAGAAGATATAAACACATGCAGACAAGCACAAAGCAAGATAGCACAGTGTTTATGTGGTTCACCCCCACCCTGGGGCTATGCCCACCAAATATTGTTCTTTTTTTATCTTCAGTGGTGTACTGATGGGAGCTTGGGTAACCACCGTATTCCCAGGAATAGTCATAGCATGTGGGACCATTGTAGAATGGGTCATCTGAAGAGGAATGGTTGAGTTAGGACCAACAAATTATGTGTCTGAACCCATGAAAAGATAACAAGTCATACTATTAAAGTGATCTAGAGGTATCGTATAGGTAGCATATGTCTCAGGTATTTTAGAGATGATAGGTATATCAACACCTGCCCTCAAGCCGTAAAGGTCCCGCATTGTAGTCGGGGTTCAAAATATGTTAGTGGTCCAAAAGGGATCCTCGTTTTCTGGGCCAGTAAGAGATCCGGTTGGTATTCCAGAAGTGTCAACAATAATTTCTACGGAGGAATTCAGTTAGAGAATATGTCTCTCGTATCGATGAGGTATGCGGAAAGCATCTAGAGAATCGAAAACAATTTGAAAATTGTCTAGAGAGTCAATTCTTTACACTTGGGATGTACGTTGTCCTAGACCTTACTCTGTTGAGGAGAGCCCTCCAGTGGGTTAGGGAGAAAAGGTTCGGAAACTTACGGATCTTCTGGAGGTAGTCCTTGCATCCTATGTGAACGATGTGGAGGGTCAATGTTGGCTGAACCAAAAATATTAGGAAAAAAATCTATGGCCAACTATGAAAACAAACAACACTCGCTAATAAAATCTAGGAATCAAACCAAGAAAACAAGAACCTTCTTATTTCAAAGTCACTAGTTGGTGATGAAATCCAACGTCATGAAGTCAAGATAAGAAGGGGATAGGATAGAGCAGGTGGAAAATTTATGTTGACGACCTGCTTAACGGACTTACACCTTGGTGCAAGCTCCCACACATAATCATGGGTATACCCTCCAAGGATCCAAAGCGAGTCTGGCCAACGTCAATTTCAGGTACTGTGAATACTTTCCCCTCCACAGTCACCTCGTGTAAGACCCTAAGAATATAGGCAACTAAGAACAATGGTGATGCCTGGGGAAATAGTCGACAGTCCAATCCACACGCAAAGGCAGGGTATCTAGCCTAAAATCAACTTGAGAGGCTTCCACTCATCATTTTGGGTATACCTTCAAGTGACCCCCATAATATGCGCAATATCTTCACCGAGACCAACAAAGTAGGGTGAGTAACTCTGCTAGTCTCAATGCGATCTCAGGTTTGACCCTTGTGTGAGAAGGGATTCCCAGGACAAAATGTTGCAAATGGATTTGAACACTCCCTATCACAAGATGATATTGTGTGTTTTGTGCTTCAGAGAGTGTGTCTCACACCCTATTCCAAAGCTCTAGCCTATCTAAGTTGGTGTAAAAGATCCTTAAAAAATAAAAGTTACTAATTGAGTTTTAGATTTCACAATGTTTTTTGGAGGCTATTGTTACTCAAGAGGGAGACGGGAATGAAATGAATTTTGTGTAAGACCTTGACCCAATAATATGAAAATAGAAATGAATGATGCAAACTTTCGTTCAATGAACTATCTACAACAGGGAGAAGGTATTTCTGGAATGATGTGAGCTACAAAATATACTTTCTTTTTCTTAAATGGACATAATTGCAAACAACCATAAACAATGAAGTTTCTCAATGTTCTCTTCTTATGAATGCTATAAGCTTTCTTATGTATGATTACTTAAAAGAATAAGTGACTTTAAATTCTTCCTTTCTAAAACCGGATTAGGGGTATGACAAAGAAAGGACAAGTAATCCAAGAAAATATATACACTCAACAAGCACCCAAATCAAACTTTCAATGAAGATAAAAGTAAAAATGACAAGAAAGTATTTATCCAAATGCAAATCAAAAATGACTTTCCAATCATCAAGCAATCCAGAACATGTAATCAATCCAAAACTTCAAATCCAATCAAAATACTTTTAATAGAAAAAACACTCAGATATGAAATCAGAGATTATACCCTTGTCGATAAAAATAAAAAACAAAAACTGGAAAAATGATTAAGAGAGGTGTTTGATCTCCGAAAACCAATCAACAACAAGTTTAAACATTCATAAAATAGTCAAATGCTGGCATAAAAGTTCCTCCCAGTTGATGAAAGCAAAACTTGGCATCAACAGAGGCTAAGACCCAACTCAAAAAATTTCACAGGCGTCGTTGCAGCCTAATAGCATATTACGGTGCGGAAATCAAGAGTTTCCACAGGTCATAAATAGATAGGGTGTGGAATTTCGCACTGAAGAAAACAACTAGGGCGCGAAATTTAAGGTTTCCACAGGCTATGTATCGGGTACAGTGTGGAAGTGTCTGTAAACCAAGAAATTTTGAGAAGAAGGTAAAGGATCTAAGTGAAGTTTCAAATTCAGAGAGTCTGAATGGATCTCCCACAAACTCAGAGACTGAATTCAAGTAAAAAGGATAGGATAAAATCAAATGGCGAACAAAAAACCACAATCAAGTCGTATCCCCAGTGGAGTCACCAATTTTGTTATTGGATAAATCAGTGAAGGTGGAAATAAACTAATCTCCCTAGATCCACCCAGATCTAGAACAAAACAAGACAGGACATGATGCTTTCCCTAAGTTGCGATCATTGAATTTACTACCAAAGAAGGAATGGATGACGTACCTTTATATATCTCTTCCTTATATCTCTGTTGTCCCTTCTTTGCTCCGATGCTCTTGTGAGATCAGATCTGCAATGACACAAACCAACCAAAGTGAAAGAAACAATTGTAGATTCAATGAAAACCTAAACATGTGATCAAGGAATCATGTAATAAAATGCTAATGATTTTATGGGAAAGAAACATGTCACTGTATCATATTGAGTAAAAGTGGAAGATACAACCAAAATGCCTTGATGTCGCAAGTTCCCTTTTAGTGGTCCTTTGTTCCAACACACACATATGCTTGCTCCAAATTTGTATGAAGATGGTCCAAAAAATCTTGATGGAAAATGGAGGCCACAAGCCTCAGTTGTATTAGGATCCTTCACACAATCTTCAGCCTATTGTTTCAACAATTCTTTGCTCAATCTTTCTTAACCCTTTCCATGAGAAACCCATCATTATATAGAAGAAGGTGAAGTGGTTTAAAGGATGTGGATGATCCCACCAAATCAGAGAATCCAGTAGGATCACAACCATAGGGATGCCACATTACATTATAGAAGATTCTCCTTCTAGAAACTTTGTGAACTTCTTCCTTTTCTTAGCTTCAAACATCACCACAATCTGCCTATATAGCAGCTTGTGGAAACCTCTCAATCCAGGCATAGAGCAGGATGCAAAAATCGATGATTTCCACACTGTGTACCACTGTCAGCCTGTGGCGTCATTCTAAAAACATGCCTTGTAGGGGAAGAACTCAGTCATTTTCCTCATGTAAAAGATTGTTTTGAGAGCCTGAGCACATTCTTGTACAATCATCATCAGGGTGACCAAAATAATGTGTAACAACAACCCAAGGTCAAAGTATCCCACCAAACTAATGGCACCAATAGTGAGAGAAGAGAATTCAAGTGGATAGGGTCACAACCAATGGTAGGGTCCGCGTAGCAAGAAGAGGTACAAATTGAGGATATAACAAGATAGTCGGACTCTGGTGTGGAATAAGGGGACACAGAGGTTGGGCCATCCAATAGGCCATCAAAGAGGAAAGGGAAATAACCCATTCAGAGATCCATGCACAAGTAGCCCGAGGTATCCATAGTATTATCGCACATTCCATAGGGAGTGAAGGCCATTGCAGGATCTATGGGTTGCATAGAAAAACTATGATACTCAGACCATGATGTGTCTAACACTGGAAAATTCCTAGAATTTGTGCAATAGGTTTACATGGAAAGCCTGTGAACAGGGCCACTAGGGGATTTGGTGTTGCATCCAAAGAAATGGATAGCAGGGATGTTCAACAAAGGTATAATAATTTTTCTCAATATTTCCCACTTTGGTAGGGGGAACGATGTGAACAACTACGTCGAGCAGTTACTCGCAGTTCTCCATCGAAATTTTTTGTGGATGGATAGGTCTATTTCCATCAATGTGGGTCTAATTGAAATTATCATAGGACTGTGATCAGATGTTGAGAATCCCTTGCAGTACATGGATTATAAAAAAAGGAGAAGGCACTCACAAAGTAAATGAAGAATACCTACGGGACATAAAGAGGGTCTTGAGGAATAATCATTAATAGGATCAGTGACGTAGCCACTAGAATGGAAACAAAAATAATGGCATGCAAAATCATTCAGAAATGTCATAAGGAGGAGGTCCCCATAGGAGTCGTATCTGAAATAGAGCAGTGTGCAAAAGACACCATGTTAAGATGGGCTCCTTAATTACTAAATCTATTCCTAGACGATTGCAAATGCATGTAGGACTTGGGGACCGAATTCCACTACTCATGGTTGATAGTGATGATAAAATTGATACGATGGTGAGAACCTACCTATTCGCACTTCTATGATAGAGTGGGAAAATTCCACGCAACACAATATGTGTCCTTAGGGATCACTTCAGGCCCTAAATGGAGAAGAGAGAATGCTATCACCTTCTCAAGGTACCTAAATTAAATGAAAGAAAATATAGCTAGTAGTTGGAGGATAACTTCGAAGGTGGTCATACATTACTAGGGGATAGCCAAGTTCAAATCCATGAAACACAATATGTGGATCCAGGATCACAATGATCCAAATGAAGAGTGGTTACAACTTCGATACTACGTCAACACAAAAGAAGTAGATTGGGAGATCAAGGACTGTGAGGATGACTAGAAAGACCCAATAATAACCAAATATCTAGCCAAGGAGAAGGAAATTGAAGTAGGCCCATCGCAGAAACCTGCAAGAGACAAAAGAACGATGATGCAAGGAACTAAGGCAACAGGAGGACAAGAAACAACAAAGAAAATACCTCTGAAGAAGAAGCTAGGTCCTAAGCCAATGACACAGGAAAATGATAGCGCACTAAATACAATTGGGTAGACAGGGAAGAAGGAAAATGTCCGTGCATAGGAAGAACAAGGAGAGGGACACATCAGAACATGAAAATCCAATGACGATAGTCCCAAAAGATGCAGGGCCACCCAAAAGGCCAATCATACAAATAGGGGGGTCGTTGTTGTGAGGGAAATCTCCTTATAGACTAGCAAATAGGGTTATTCTTTGCATGCATATATGACCAAGAGAAAATCTACTCTCTACCTTCGTCCCCAGACTTAAATCCTATTTATTTTCAATAAAACATGGCTAGATCAACCTACCTCATTCCAAGAATTTTATGTCGATCCCTTGTCGCACTTGACCACTTGTTCGCAGTTCTCCTTTCCAATGCTGACCTACATACAAGATAAGCAACAACTACACATGCACCTTACCTATAGACTAACGGGTTAGAAATTCAAACATGTACTTAACAAATTATGAATAACTCATGAATTGGGATGGGAAAATCATTTTCTTTATTACTTTGAATGAGTCAACTTACAAAAAGTCAAGACCAGCCACTGCTCCGCGAACCTGATCCTGGGCTCCTCTTCAACTGTCCTCCAACTTCTTTGCTTTCTCTCTCTTCTAGCACAAGGATGGCTAAAGGGTTGGGACAATGGGAATATGTAAATGGGTAGAGTTTCTTTTCTATATTTTTTACTCCTTCCAAATGGGACCCCTACCCCTTCTTTGATAGGCTAGAAGGAGCTAGGTATTTGGATGAACCCTCAACCATGCATGGTAGGGAGTTTCAGTTAACTCACCCATAGATTTTGTGTTATGTCGAAAACTTTCCTTTTTTCGTGCTTTTGTCGGTCCACGCGTGTTGTTTTAGGTCATCCAGCGTGTACACGCGTGCAGTAATGGAGTAGCGTGCATGGGCCTCTATAAAAGAGGTTTTTTTAAGAGTTGTTCAAGAGTGCTTTGGAAAAGAAGGGATATGAGATGGCCTTATGCCAGGTAAGCATGTGTGGTGCAATTTAGGGTTATAACAAATTCCCCCTAATGTGTGAGGGAAGAAGAGCATCTGATGGCCGAAATACATTACCAATCTTTATTGATGTGTCGAACGATTGAGCCCAAGGATCAGGAACCGGGATGCGTCATCTGCAAAATAACAAATGTCTTCACTGAGGTAGGCATACCCATGCTCAGGATAAAATAGAATCATGTCTACCAATCAAATACGTTGTAGATCCATGCCATATAACTATATAAAGAGTAGCCACGAACAATACACATCGGAGCTACATCTCGAAATTAGAGAGATAGACATATAGAGTATCTATCTTCTAGAAGCTGATACAACCTGATGGTCGGAGATGAGATCTTCAGAGCTCGAGAAACAACTTCAAAATATTCAAAACTCGGGCAGGAGTGTAATATGAGTGTACGACTACACTACCTAGAGGTCTTCGACGGCTCGTTGGTCATGGACTTGATAATATTGATGATCAGACTAAAAGCTTTAGTGATTTTGAACAGGGACTTGATTGGATGTTCAGGATGGCCAGGTATGAGGGCAAGAGACAAATTGTAGAGGGGCCGACTTAGGCTTGGTGAAAAACTTCCCTTGGACAATAGCATGAAAAATGATGAGACTCAGGTAGCATGACATTAATCATAAGTCTACGAAGCAGGAGGCAACGCAAACTATCCATATGTTTGGAAGGATAACCAAATGGTGGAGGACACAACTCTATATAGCGAGAAAAATCTTCCTAAGGTCATACTACATCCCATAGTCTGATGAACAAATGGACATATGTGCTTTATCCAAGGGTGACTCATTATGCTGCCAATAAAGAAAATACTTTTCCCTTCCTCTTTTTGGGGTATATTTGATTTTTTTGTCTTTTTCAATAATTTTGGGAAAAAGAATAAAGGAATGTTACGTTACAATGGAGGAGTGAGTATTGTAAACATACAAGCTCAAGGCGCAAGGACAAGACCGATGTTCTAATATAATGATACTCGGGAAAAATCCTCCGGGGGCCAAGGGTGTTAAAACACAGAAGCAAACAGTTACAAGGCTAGCGTATAAGATATGCAAACGCGGTTAACAAAACACACAATGGTAACGTCCTTCAATGTAAGTTTAACGAGCCCAGAGAAGGTAAGCTCGGTGGTTTTTCATGTTTAGAGAGTCTGAAAAAACATAAAAGGAGACTCCGTTGGGGTACCTTTTTCGAAGACAGTCTAGTTGGTTTGAAAAAGGGGTAAACTAGCATCGATAAGACGTTGATTCAAAACCATTTTAACGAGTGTGACAAGGACAAGATCACTCGGCTATTTTTTCATTTTTAAGGAGTCTGAAAAAAACTTAACTATGGACTCCGTTAGGAATGTTTTTCTAGACTAGTTTAACGAGTGTGAAAGAATAAGGTCACTCGACGATATTTTCAATTTTAGGGAGTCTGAAAAGAGCTTAACTATGGACTCTGTGGGGGTTCCTTCTTTGTAAGTTTAGTCCCTCAGGCTCGAAAAAGGGATAAAATTATACCTGAGAGTACTCTTCTATAGAGTTGAAGTTCCATAGAGTATACCTTTGTTCGTATAGTTGACCGTCTAGACCGAAAAAGAGGTAAAATACCGCCGGACAGACGTGACTTCAAATTTCAATTTAACGAGCATGAAAGGCCACAAGATCGCTCGACAATCCTTTCATGTTTAGAGGGTATAAAAAGGGCTTAAAAGAAGACCCGTTATATTTTGGGAGTCCTGAGGGTGAGGTCAAGAGCGAAGAAGAATCATGCAAATGAGGCTCAAACTCATATTCAGGAAAGACTATAAGGACTCCCAAGCCTACAGTGTTTTTAGAGACAACATGAATTCCATAATGCAAACAGGATCTACCTAGGGCATCCATGTTCAGGTAAGCTCTACCACCAAGTTGTGACACTTCTAAAGAAGAGATGATGGTTTTGTGTCACAACCTGATGGGATTGATCCTATGGCAAAGGAAAAAGACAACGAGATACAAAAATACGGGTAGAAACCTAACCCATATGCTGAAGTTGATCGTCGAAAAATTTTTCATGGACCGTCGAAAATTACTCAAAACTCCCAAAAACTGTCCCAATACCCGATCAAATCCCTCCGATGCAACTCCTAAATCACTCTAAATGGTTTTCGGTATAAATGACAAGGGAGGCCAAAAAAGTGACAAAAAGAGGCCAAAAAATCTATAAATAGAAGTTGGCAGCTCATTATCACCATTGCTGATTTGGAAATTGACTCTGGAGCCAAAAGACCCCACTTGATAAAAGTGATGATTCTGGGAGATACAGTGGAAGAAATGAACTTCCGTCTGGACCAAGTAAGTACAAACTCCCCTATCTAGCTATTCAATTCTTTATTTTTTCTTTGCATTTCATTTTTTGGGTGGGTGTTGACCTTTAAAAGGTCGGCCCTAGGTCCACGCGAGCTGTCTCTAGACAGGCTGTGTTTACACTCAGGCAGAGTAAAACATGCTCGCGTGTACACGCGACTGTCACCTAGACAACACTCATGGACCTCCCTTTATAGACAAAAAAATAAAAAATTACTCACTCACCCTCCTGAACCTTGTTGTTTTGGCAAGATGTATGTCCATTGGAGGGAAAGGGAGCATGAAGAAGTTGGTGAGTTGGTTGCGGGAGATCCGAATGCCGTGGTCGTGTTAATGCAATGTGGCTTGTTAAAGTTCTTCTTATGTCCGTTTATGCGGGCGCAAACGAGGCTACTAAATGCCTTGGTTAACTATTGGCACCCTGATGCAGAGGATTTCATGCTAGAGGGGAAATCATTGGTGCCCATCACCGAGGATATCTACTTTTTGACTTGCCTCTCAAGGAGAGGGGAACCAGTCAATTTCAGGACGTTTCTGTCGGGGCCGCATAACATAGCGGAACTGATATCCCTGTATTGTGAGGCTTGGAAAAACCGTTTGAGCTCCCAAGTTCCTATAAGAAAGATCACTAACCTATCACTTCAAGTGATATTATTGCTCATTGGGAGGATTACCGGTTCAACGACCTTGCATCAGGCGTCCCACACACAGATGAACTGTGCTATCCAGTGCTTGAATGACCACATTTTTGACTGGAGTACTACACTGTTGGAGTGTATGAAGAGGCAATTGATAGATTGTCGTCAGCAGACACAGAGAAACTTTAGGTTTGGGACTATTTTGTGTTCATTCTTTTTCTAGAGAGTTCCAAGTTTTAGTCCTCGGGTAGTGGTACAAGGACCCAGGCCTCTTTTCCTGCTGTGTGTAGATGTGCAGTATTACTACCACGACAGGGTGGTGGAAGGACTAATGAGTCCTTCGATGATGACTTTTTTGCATGGTTGTCACGGTAGATCCTGGTTATAGAGGACTACCCCTATGACGGGATTGATTTTTCGAGAGACCCAGAGATACTAGTACCTCCTGGTGAGGAGCGAGGGGAGATGGGTAAGTCTCCACCTTTGAAGTTTTTTTTGTTGTATATGTAATTTTTATGTTTTTTTGTTATATATCATCATTTTTTTATATGCCAGAGTATTTGATGGATATACGTTTGTTGCATGCAGATGTGGGACTAGTGCGACCTACAGATTATGCAAGGAACAAGGGTCGTCCTCGGCTAGGGGCCACAGCTACCGCTGTTGGGGGACCAACAGTAGCAGGAGAACTCCCAGATGGGGAGTCTGAGAGGGTACTTAGACAAGTTGAGAGGAACTTTACTGCACTCACTCACACAGTCCCGATGGCAGAGATTGAGGACCTGCCGCCATCCATGCAGCCTCATGTAGTGGGGGCACCTCGGACGTGGGTCCGATTGTTTAGGCGTTTATCCCATGCTGTGGACCAGTATAACAGGGCCCATAGGCCCTAAACCTATTTAGACATTTTACATTCCATGAGCACTACTTGTATATATATTTTTGAGGGCATAAGCCCTGTGACTCGTTACTGGTCCTATTTTTGAGGCGCTTGCATCCATCTATGTACTCTAGTTACTTTATGATATTATATATGGTTTTTTTGGTCTTTTGTGTCTTATGGATCTTTTGTACAAATAATGTATTTACATGCTTATGTTAATGTTCTTTCATATGTGTGCAAGATGCCAATCTAAAATTTGATTAGCTAGAGTATCTGCAACTTGGTTTAATCTCCTAGGAACATGAAAATATGTAATATAATCAAAGTTTCGTTCTAAGAGACATACCCTAAGGAATCATTGGTGAAAAGTTGGATCAGGAACCCGGTATACTCTGTTTAACTGAGACACAACCAATTGAGTGTCTAGATAGACCCAGAGATGAGAGATACCCAATGACAAAGCGTCATGAAGTAATTCAATAACTGCACTATACTCGGCGACATTATTTGTGGTGTCACCTACTCATAAACCTCCGAAAGATAACAACTGGCCTTGAGGTGTAAATATTACCCAAGCTGTGGAGGCAAGCCTCTGAGTGTGTCAACTAGCACCATCTGCATACCCAACGAACACCTCAGAATCACTTGACATCTGCCACAATGACGAAAGATAACATTAATGACATGTCCATAACACTTAAAATAAACTAAAAAGTAATAGTACAAAGACTATACATATGTTACAAAAAGTTACCCACAGTGACCTCCCTATGAGTAATACTTCTTGAGGTAGAGCCCATTTCTAGGCTCCGCCAAAGCATTCCCTTCGAAATCAACCAGATGATAGGCACCCTTTTTTAATACCTCTTTTATGATGAAAGGCCCGAACCACATGGGTTTGAATTTGCCTGCCCCTAGGGGGTCCTTATCTTGGTCATAGACTAATACAAGGTCGCCTTTAGAGAAAATCCGAGGACGAATGGACCTATCATATTGACACTTGACCTTATGTTTGTGAGCCTCGTTGGCTAGGGACGCATCATGACACTGTTCATTGAGCTTCTCAAGGTATACTAACTGTTCTTCGAGTGGAGAAGTGTCTGGCAATAATTGTACTGCCAATTTTAGAGATAGGATCTGACATTCGATGGGCAAGACTGCCTCCAGCCCGTAAACGAGTTGAAAAGGTGAGAAACTGGTTGCAGTCTTAACAGATGTTCGATAATCCCATAATGTCGAGTATAACATCAAATGGCAATTTGACTTGGCTGAGTTGATAGTTCTCTATAGAATAGTCTTAAGAGTTTTGTTTACAGCTTCCACCTGCCCATTGGCCTGGGGTTAGTAGGGTGATGAATGTTCTTTCCGTAACCCAATCTTTGATGTTAATTTGGTCATCATCTGATTCTGAAAGTGACCGCCATGGTAAGTGACAATCTCCCTCGGGACGTCAAACCTTGCTATGATCTGGTTGAATAAAAAGAGAGTTGTAGTCTCTCCATCATCTTTAAACGTTGGCATAGCTTCAACCCACTTTGTGAAGTAGTCAACAACTATGATGATATAGCGATGCCCCCTTGCTGAAGGGGGGTTGCATGTGGTGTAATCAATCCCCCACTTAGTGAAGGGACCAACGGTGATGAAAGGAAACATGGGAGCGGGATGTGTCCTCATCTTCCGAGAGAATATTTGGCATGGATGGCACTTCTTGACCGATTCGATACAATCTTTGATAGGTGTTAGCTAGAAGTAACCTGCTCGTAGAATCTTTTGGGTTGTTTCCAACCCAGACAAATGACCGCCACAAGCTCTGGTATGGAAATTGTTAAGCACGATAACTGCCTCCTCATGAGTGAGACATCAGAGTAGGATGTAGTCTACACCTCTCTGATACAACGTATCATCGAGTATGAGATAATTCTTAGCCTGATGGTGTATACATCGACGCTCATCATGAGAAGCAGAAGTGGGGAACTTCAAAGTCTGGATATAGATAAGTATATCTCTATACTAGGGATCCGAAGACGTGATCAAAAACATATCTCCCCGGATAGGCGATTCTTCAGGCACAACGTCACCTGACTCAACTGGAAGTTCCGAAATAAGCTCTGTGAAGACCAGTGACTTTTTGGACTTTGCTGAAATGAAGTCTAAGTCAAAATCCTGGAGGATGACTATCCATCTACTAATTTTTCTGCCTATTACCCATTGTGTCAACATGTACTGGAATGGATTCACGATAGTAATGTCTTGCAAAATGAATGTAATGAAGGAACCGTTGAATAGCATGAACTGCTGCCAACGCAAGTTTTTCGATATGAGAATAATTGAGTTCCAGTCCTACGAGACCTCGACTCAGGTAATAGATCACATATTATGAGAAAAAGTCATCTTCCTGAACTAAAACCATGCCAATGGTTGACTCTGCTGCAACCAGATATAATAATAAATCTTTGTTATAGTTAGGTGGCCGGAGCAGAGGGGCAGTTCTGAGGGCATGTTTTAATGCATTAAAAGAGTGTTGAGCGGCATCATCCCAGTAAAAAGGAACGTCTTTCTTTAGTAAGTGCATAAATCCCTTGGTGATTTCGGCATAGTTGGCGATGAAGCGTCGTAAAAAGTTCGCCTTGCCTTGTAGACTCTGAAGTTGACGGATTGTGCATGGAGGGGGCAACTGGATTATTGTCTCCACCTTGAGAGGATCAACCATGATCCCTGTTGTTGATATGATGAAACCTAACAAACGCCCTGATGTTACGCAGAAGTTGCACTTGTTTGGATTCAAGAGAATCCATAAGTAGCAACAACGTTCGAAGATAATTCTAAGGTGTGTGGGATGATCCGTTCTCTTGCGAGATCGCGATGCTAAATCATCTAGATAGGCCTTGGCTATATGCTTGAGGTCATGGAAAGAAAAAGACATGGCTTGCTGAAAGGTTGCTCCAACATTTTTAAGACCAAAAGGCATCTTACGATATGCGAATGTACCCCAAGGAAAAATGAATGTCGTTTTGTGTTAGTCTTCGGGTTTGATTTGTATTTGATTATATCCCGAAAAACCATCCATGAAAGAAAAGGCTTCGCAACCAACACATTCATCAATGATCTGATCGATGAATGGTGTTGGAAAATTATCTTTGGGACATGCCTTGTTCAAATCATGGAAATCGGTACATACCCGAATCATGCCTTGTTTTTTATTGACCGACATAGGATTTTACACCCATTGAGTCAAATGGATAGGATAGATAAAACCTGCCTTTAGCAATTTCTCAACCTCAACCTTAATGGCTGCTGCTTTCTTAGGATTAACTGGATGAAGCTTTTATCGAACAGGCTTGGCATCAGGATATGTTGTAATCTCATGTTCAACTATTTTTGGATCAATACCTGGCATTTCCTCATAAGACCAGGCAAAAACATCGCAGAATTCTTTGAAAAGATCTGTGTAGATTTGAATCTCTTCGGGGGAGTAGTCATCTTTGACGAAAACATTCTTCACGACGCCAGGGTTTCGAGATATATTTATCAGTATAGTTTCAGTGATAGTTTCAATATTGCCCTCAGCATAAATTTCGTGTGTAGCTAAGAGATTAATAGGGCACGACTGATCTCCCGTCATGGTCATGGTGAATTCTCCTACTTCGATTGGGCTTAACTCTAGGAGAAAATATGATCTATGATGAAGATCTTCCCAAAGTTTGTTCAGACTAGTCATTGCTTCGATTACTGCTTCATCAGAAGGCAATACTAAGTCTAACGAATCGGTGGTAGCGAGAGAACCCTGAGCCCAAATAGGATCTATAAGTGGATATAACTCTTGTGTAGGAGTCAGATCAGTGTTAGCTGAAGCTTGCTGGACTAAAGAGTATGCTACTTTAGCTACAGACAAGGGCATGGACATGCCCGGGTGCCCTGTCTCATCTATCATGGTTGATGGGGAAGGAAGTATCCATGGATCCTCGAAGTAAGTCGTGCGGAATGATGAAACTTGAAAAATATCAACCTTATGGTGATTGGATATAAATTTGATATCGCCATGAGGGGGTGAGTAATCGAAGGTACCCATCATGGATGGGCACAAACCAACTCCTACGTTGATGACACCTGGTTGAGGATTATCAATAATCGGGACCGTGGATGCCCCCAAAGTAGGGTCAGGTCTGGAGAAAGACAATTGATTGATGGTCACTATCCGGCCCTCATGTGGAAACAACAAGATCCAGAAAATTGTAGCAACCACAGCTTGCATAGCATAAGTCCAACTCCTTCCTAACAAGAGGTTATAGTTAAGGGGAGCATCGACTACCTCTACTTCGACACACACAGTCTTCCCTCCTAACTGCACGGGGAAAGAAGGAACGATGCCATGTGGTTGGAACGAACGACCGTCAAAAGCGGTGATGAGGGTAGGTGATGGAGACAAAATGGGCTGACCAATGGACTTCCAACATGCCAACGACATAACGCATGTCGAGGTTCCCTCATCAACCACTGTGCGGAATATATTCTGAATAAAAGTTTTCGTGGGATAAGCCACTACTAACTGAAACACTACATGGTAAGGTAGATGAGGTTTTAAGTCGGTTGTATCCAACATGATTGTACCTGGATTACAAGTCTCGGTAGATCCTAAAGCGTTTAACAAGGCTTTCCTCTGAGAAGGGAAGCTTTGGAGGAGTTCCAAAGCGGACATCGCACAAGGGGTTTGTGATAAATCTTCCACCATAGAGTAGTTCTGGGCGGCCCTTGCGTGTGGGTTATGAGAAGCTTTTTTAAATGTGCCTTTTGGAATGTGTGTCATTGTTTCTCCCAACATCTTCTCAATCTGTAGAGGAAGAGAGGGGAGTTCAGCTTCTTTACCTTTCTTATAAGTTCTTGGTTTACTATAGTCATGTGCTCTAGTTGATATAAAAGAATCACCTCGCACCATGTATACATTCGCAGATGTAGGGTTGTTCGCAGGTGGAGGGGGTTCTTGGCTGCCCCCTTCCGTGCTTGCTGAGGCTTGGGTTAGATTTTTCCCATGCTGAAAGGGATTAGTTAACATAGTAGGCTATTGATGCATCACAAACTTTTGGGTCTTTGTAAGTTGAGGACACAGATGGGTCGGGTGGTATTCCACGCACAAGTTGCATGGATACCTCACCTTTCGTTTCTCAGTGTTGTCCCCACCAACATTATCGGTAGGTTTTTTATCCCCCTTACCCTTCTTTCAGTATTTTTTCTTCCCTTCAGGCTGCTGGGTGGCCTTTGGGTTAATCGACTGTACTGTGTGTACCTCCGACATTTTGGTAGGGGGAACAACCAAAGCAGTAGTTTGGCTGGCCCCTGTGTGTTGTATAGATAACTGTTGCAACTGCTTCGTCAATTGCTTAGCGGGATTTGTTTGTGATGAACCAACAATACCATTGGCATGTGGTCCAACTCGCTGTCTAGTTTTATCCAGTATTGAACGTGGTGCATCTGGCAAGATGTTGTATAATAAACCAGACTAAGAATAGATGAGCTCAAACTGTTGATCCCTCATGATGGCGTCTTCTTCGGAGAAAAAAACCTGACGTCGCGACGTCTTTGGATAACTATGGGACCAAAGGCTTAAGGAACCACTCAAGTAGGAATGCTGGTGGGACTGACACCTTGATTAAACTCTTCCAGCGTCTCCATTATCGGATGTGATCAGAGATATGGTCCGCTATTGTCTGTTCAAAATTGGTGAGCAGCTTTGTGCTAGCATCGTATCTCACAGGTAACTGGAAATGGTTTAGGAAAGCCATCGCCAGTTTTCCAAAAGAAGAGTATCTTGAGCGATTGATCTCAATGTACCATTTCGTGACACTCCCAATGAGAGTACGTTGAAACAATCACAACTGTACAGATTCATCTTTCAATGAGTTAGATAAGCACCAAAGATGAAAGGTAGTCACATGATCTCCTAGATCTTCGTTAGGTTTGGATTCGAACTTTGGGATGTTCAAAGGCAACTTTGTTGGCATAGGAGGCCAACGCGGATCGTGACAAATAGGGTCATTCAACAACCTTGTCAAATCTGGAAAATGAAAAGTCCCTAGGAAGGGAAGTTTGGGTTGTTGGTGATAACCTAGGAAAAAGGGGCCTAGGGTTTGACTGGCACCAGGTTGCCAGGAAAATTTTGGCTACTGGCCTGGATTCTGGTAGAAACCATGGCCCTGTCCAACGTACGGATTTTTCATATATGGAGACATCATCGACTGATTTCCCAAATCGAACATAGATGGTTGGGCATGCATTATATTCGAAGGACTTTGGGAAGGGTTACCCCATGCCGGTCCCGTGGGGATAGGCATAGTAGTTTGTCTGGGGTTCCATTGATTGTGGAAATAATTACCCCAGATCGACATTCTGGATGAGGGAACGAATCCCTACCAAGAATTGCAAGCCCCTTATGGAGAAGAAGTTCCTAGGTTTGCCCCCTATGTAGGAATAGTACCCTGCATAGGAGTAGAATGTCCAAAAATGGGATTGCCCCCAGTCGGGAAAGCGGATGATGAGAAGGCGTTATTACCAAACATTTTGTTTAAATAAAATGGTGTCAAACCTACCGGCATACTATGCGAAGGTGGTCCTTGACTCCCCGCTCCAAATAAACTATGGTGTGTAGGTTGCCCGGTGGACTGCTGATGCGAGCCACCAAGTGAAGGGGATGAAGGAGGTATATGACCCCCTTCATAAGGGAAAGCGTTAAAAGGAGTAGGAGTGCCCCCCATGTGACCTTGCAGAGGAGCGTTAGAGCTCCCTACCCCCAGACCTAAAGTCTATAAAGTGGAGTAGGAAAGTACAAGACTTGTACCCGAACTAGGCATCCCATATGAGAACGAAGGGCCTGTCGCACTTGGTGTGAAAGGGGGTGTGGCCGCTGCCGAAGACAGTATCGGACCACTATGAGAGGTAGTTGCATTCAAAACCATGGTGGTTCAGATCAGTGACGGTGGGTTAGGAGGTGGAAACACTCCTGTGGTGACAACCGTAGTGGGAATTGAAGAATTCCCAGAAGAAGTAATAAAATTTGTTTCCATTGTTGTGTGTGACACTATCTGGCACTCGTAAAATTGAATTCGTACGATGAAAGGTGCCAAGAACTTAGTGGTTGGGGTTTCAACTGGGCCAAGAGCGTTTGCGCCAAGGTCCAAAATGGTCAATTCCTCCGGATGTTGGTTGGGCACAATTGCTTGTGACCCGGTCACTTCAAAAAACCCTTGTTGGTCTAGATTTTGCCTTAATGGTGGCGGGGGTGGCTCCAGTGTAAATGGCGACAGGCCAAGAAGCCTTCGTGACCAGCAGAGCTCGGGATCCTCCACTGTGTGAGAAAATCCAAGACACTCTAAGGTAGTCTAAACGTTCAAAAGTAACACACACTAAAAAAAGTCCCTAGAAGATAAGACAGGCAAACACTAAATTAATTGGAAGAACAATTACAACAACCAACACTAGAGAAACTTACTGGTGCAAGTGCAAATCGAACATGGAAGCACCCTCTGTGTATACTTTGCAAAGCATGGCCCGATGTATGTTCTAGGTACCATGGTATACCCCCGCAGTCACCTGTGTATGTCCCTAAAAAGATGGGCAACTAGGTTGCCAGCACGCGAACAGTCACCAGGCAGGTACAATCAAAATTCGGGTAGACCACAATGAGCAGGGTATCGAGTCTGAAACCTGTCAAGGGTATCGAGAGAAAATGGTCTCGAAGACAACTGAGGGCCTTGAACGGATTTGAGACCCATGAAGCCCCGTGGCAAATGAAAATGATGGAATCCCAAGACAAGCCCTCTATATGTGTTCTCCACTACGATTGGTCCAGCTTTGGAGGGGTTATCTCTGCTACCTCTCTGCACGTGACCTTGTGTTTATCCCCTGTGTTAGAGGGGGGTCCCATATAACTTGCACGATACTAGACTTAGACACTCCCTAACTCAGACTCCAATGTTTGATTTGAAATGGCCTTGAAGAGTTTCCTCTCCAACCTAATCCAAGGCCCTAATCCTGAACTAGTTGGTTAACCCTACAAACATGAAATTCTAATAAATTTTAGATTTGAGCATTAATTTTATGGCTTTGTATTATGTCAAGGGGTATGGAAGTGAAACTGATGATGTGTAAAAGAAGAAAGAAAAAATGAGTAAAAAGATGGAAACAAAAATTTTTCTTAATGCAAAATTTTAACAACTTTTCAAATTTTTATTTTTTATTTTAAATTTTCTAAGATTTTGGACAACAAACTCAAAAGGAATTTCACTCGGCTATGAGCTACTTATGATCTAAGTGAACTGCAAAAACTTATGAAATAAATGACTTTTCCCTGGCTAATAATGCAGAAACACTCTTCAACCAAACAAGAAAATGAAAAGATTTATTTTATTTTATTTAAATGATAATAAAGAAGAAAAGGAAAAATACCAACAAGAAAAATCCAAGAAAAACAATTCTGGCCTAAACGCAGATCGTAGAGAATCACTTCAAGAAATCACACACTAGCAATAAAAAATGACCCTCACACTTGTCTAAAAACCTTAAAAAATTCTTTTATTTTTATGACAACTTTTTAAATGAGAAAAAGAAAGCTAAAGGTAAGATTAATCCTAAGATATTGACTTCTAAGACATAGATTCAAATACCTGAGAGGTATAATTCTCATGAAGGGAAAGGATGACTGCCTTACCCTCAACAGAAATTATCCTGCACAAGCACGCTATTGTTAATCCAATAGCCAGTGTGTGAACGTGAGATGTATAGAGACAGAGGGCATGTACACGTGGGCTCACCTTGTATAGGCTGCGTGTATCTCTAAACTCTGAGAAAAACTAAAAAATGATAGACCAAACCAGGAAGAGACCACTGATATTGATAACCAGGGTCTCCTGAAGCCTTGGATACTCTTTTTTAATAGAAAAAACAAACAATGTAAGGAAAATTTTATAAAGAAAAACAATCTGAGATAAGACTGCAAACAACCAAGACTCGGATAGAATTCCAGAAAACCCCTGAGAATGTGTGATTCTGACAGGGAAGAGGATGACTTCCTAAAAAATTCTCTGAACTCTACACGCTACTGCTACTTCTTCAGCTAGCATTCACACATGGGCTGTAAGAGAGTAGGGCGCGGGTACATGCGTGCAGACCTTATTCAGGCCGCGTGTACCTCCGTGGGTCTCGAAAATAAAAAACAAAGTCAAGAAAATAACAGAGAAAGATGGTATGGAAAACCAGACTCCCTGCTAGCTCAGACCTTACAAAAACTAAAATAAAAAACATGCAAGAAAAACTAGTCTTTAAAACTACCCAAAAACTAAATAAAATTCCAGGAACCCTAGAGAGTCTCCCCATTATGGTCACCAATTCTGTTGTGAGGGAAATTTCCTTACGGACTAGCAAATAGGGTTATGCTTTGCATGCAGATATGACCAAGAGAAAATCTACTCTCTACCTTCGCCCCAGACTTAAATCCTATTTCTTTTCAATAAAACATGGCTAGATCAACCTACCTCGTTCCAGGAGTTTGATGTCGATCCCTTGTCGCACTTGACCACTTGTTCGCATTTCTCCTTTCCAATGCTAACGTGCATACAAGACAAGCAACAACTACACATGCACCTTACCTATAGACTAACAGGTTAGAAATTCAAACATGTACTTAACAAATTATGAATAACTCATGAATTGGGACGGGAAAATCATTTTCTTTATTACTTTGAATGAGTCAACTTACAAAAATTCGAGACTGGCCACCACTCCGTGAACCTGATCTTGGGATCCTCTTCAATTGTCCTCCAACTTCTTTGCTTTCTCTCTCTTCTGGCACAAGGATGGCTAAAGGGTTGGGACAATGGGAATATGAAAATGGGCAGAGTTTCTTTGCTATATTTTTTCCTCCTTCCAAATCAGACGCCTACCCCTTCTTTTATAGGCTAGAAGGAGCTAGGTATTTGGACAAACCCTCGGCCATGCATGGCCAGGAGTTTCAGTTAACTCACCCATAGATTTTGTGTTCCGTCGGCAACTTTCCTTTTTTCGTGCTTTTGTCGGTCCACGCGGGCTGTTTTAGGTCAGCTAGCGTCTACACACGTACAATAATGGAGTAGGGCACGTGGGCCTTTATAAAAGAGGTTTTTTAAAGAGTTGTTCAGCAGTGATTTGGCAAAGAAGGGATATGAGATGGACTTATGCCAGGTAAGCATGTGTGGTGCAATTTAGGGTTATAACAGTCCTACAATAAATCTAAGGCTCATAAGAACATCCCATAATAAAAAATTACCAAGGATGGTGTAGAGTTGGTAGCAGAGAGATTTCATGACCGTGAAATTGAAGAATATGAAGAGGTCAAGAACCAAAGGGAAATAATTATGAAGGAATTGAAGGAGGTTAGACAGGTCTTGGAATGATTAGAAGAAGCTTAGACACATGATAAAGGAAAGGTACCAATGCAATGATCGATAGAGGAAGAGGACATAAATGTGCACGATGATAAAGAAACAATACAAATCATTGTGCAGGAAAGTACAAATTTCAGAATTACATAGGACATGCTACATATAGAGAAGGAAACAATGCATAAGTCGCTGAAAGACTTGGAACAATTGGAGTTGGTTTTAGAAAAAATACCAACTAAATCATTGTACAGGTTTCAAGTCAGCATCACAGAAGAGGTGCAGTCATGGGCCAGGGATGATGTGATAGACCTGGAAGTCTCCAAATATGGTAAGGAATCTCTACAACTGGTAATATAGAAAGTCAATATGGAGACGCAGGAAGAGAAGCAACACGCAAATAAACTAGAAAAGAAACTGCAGGAAGTTTTCAAAACAATTCTGGATAGTGTGAAAGTCACAAAGAGCAGCATAGAATAACATTAATAGAATATCACGCAAACAATCAAGGGGTACAAGAAGGAGATAGAGGAACTAAAGGAAAAAATTACACCTACAACTGCTCCTGAAGTCACATCTGAGAGAGAATAACAAGTAGCACTACAAATAATGATGATTGAAATAGAAGCCAAGGAATTTGCAGAACTCTTTGACAGGACTGTGCAAATATGGACTAGTCTTGAGGAAGATGAGAAGGTCCAACAGTTGGATCAATAATAATAACAAGTCAATGCTACAATTCAGGAGTTGAAGTAGTGAAAAAATGCGATGAGCATGATTGAAATGTTGAAAGGAATGTAGGAGAGAAAGAACCTATAGATGGAACTAAGGATTGCACAGACAAATAAATAGGAAAGGAAGGATAAATTAGAGCCACTCTAGGAGCAAGCACCGTAAATAATTGCAGAACTGGAGGTAGAAAATACAAGGATAGAACATGCACATACAAATATCACAGAGTTATTAAATGAACATATTACAACGCAGATGGCAGAGGTGATAAAAAAGAAAGTTGCGCAGGAGAAAGCAAAAGGGGAGGAACTACAAGGAAAGTTCCACGAATTGGAGAAGGTTGTATAGGGAGTGCACACCTCTTGAGTCGCTCGAGATGAACCACATGTCAGTGTTGGGGGCCTATTATCATAGGACTATTTTGGGGATAAAATCCAATTTTGGAGCGTGCAACATATATGGAAGAAAAACATGTCGAAGATGGAGGAAAAACAACATGCCAAAGATCGAGGAAAAGCAGCGCGACGTACATGCAGACAAGCCTAGCCATGGTAGGGTTAGGGTTTTTGATATGATTTTAATGGACATGAGACAATAGAGTAGTATAAATAAAGGCCTAGGAGGTCTAGTAGAGGTTGTTCAAGGAGCGATTAGGACAAGAGTGAGTTTTTGAGGGTTAGGTCGCAGGATGGGGAGCATGGTGTGGTCTAGTCCACCTCACAGTTTGATCTTGTCATAGAATTTGGTTGTAATCATGGAGAATGTAATGAGCACAATGTTGTATTTAAATAATGATGAATAAAAATGCAGAAGAGCCAAATCTTTGTGGACGTAGCCCTAGGGGGGGTGAGCCATGGTAACCATGCTGTGTTAATGTGTGTGAATGGTTATTTTTCTATTTATTCTATTTATCAGTATGGATGTTTATCTTATATTATCACAACATGCATGCATGGTTTCCTTTGTGGTTTGGATTTTATTCCCCCGGACCAAATTGTCAATGTGTCCCTGAATGGAATTAGAAGGTGAGTTGCAACTTGTCATAAAAATCTAATTGGAACTTTGATGGATGAAACATCAGTTGCATTGGAATATTGACATCGTATTATAGCTAGGATTACCCCTCCTCTTTGATTCATTTCCCCAAAAAATGGTTTTTCAAGGATCTTTGAAACTAGGGTTTTTCTCAATAAGGCATAGTGCAATTTCTTAACTAGGGGTCAATTTTGAAGATCATATCATGTCAACTGTCCTTCTTTTATTATATTCTTTTTTCATCATGGAGCTCTTATGTGCAATTTTGGAGTGATATTGCAGATTATTTTCTTATTTTGGTGGAGGTTTCATGAAACTAGGGTTTTTTCATGCATAACAACTTTGTCTAGTAAGTGGTATTTTCCAAGTATTTATGTTTTCTTCACGGTGTTTAAGTAAATGATCTATTAAAGTGGTAATAAGTGCATGCTATCTTGTTTCCTTGGATAATTATTTCTAGAAACCATAAGGAAGGATTAATCAGGTTTGAACTGGGCTTACAATTGGATTATCTTAGGGTTTTGATCTTCAATTATTCTCTTTCCTTTACCCTCTATTGACGGTGTTATACTGAATCCATATGCCCAAGAAGTCAAGGCAACACTAGTATCATTTGCAAGTGATATAAAACCCTACTTTAGTTGTCTTTCACATGTCTAGTGGCTTCGAAAATTTAGTTAGTGGTAATAGGGGCCATCTAGTGCAACATCCCCAACATTCAACTGGGCCATGCCACGTAAACTTTTTCTAACTGTATGCAAATTAACACATATACTCATAGAAACTCTTGCGGAAATTTATATATAAAATTCAAAATAGAAAAATACATTTTGTAAATGCACAGATTCGTACGGAAATGGAAGTAAACATATACATGCAACATAGATAGGAAATACCCATAAATATAAAGACAAGTATAAACCACACATAGGAAAAACCCATAAAAATAAACACATAAATAATAATGCAACATGTAATTCAAGACACAATTGACACTTATCTTTGAAGAAATATTATTTTTGGCTAGGAATGAAAACAAAATTGGTTGAATATCTAGCTAGGTGTATTGAGTGTCAGCAAGTGAATGTTGATCACTGTCACCCAACCGGATTATTGCAGCCCATACTCATTCTTGAATGGAAATGGGAAGTGATCAGTAATAAATTTATTACAATACCACCTATAACTAAGAATAGAAACAAATCTATAATGGTAGTAGTAGACAAAGTCTTGAAAGCTACACACTTTATTCTGGTAAAATCTACTAACAAGGCCATCAACATTGCATATATTTTCATGAAGGAATTTTTTAGGATGCATGGTTACCCAAAACTATCATTTTGAACAGGTACACAATGATTAATCCAAATTTCTAGAAGACCTTGTTTAGCAGGTTGGACACTCAACTGAGTTTCAACACCACATATAACCCTCAAACTGATGGTCAGATCAAAAGGACTAATTGAATTGTACAAGATATGGTCAGATGTATGTAATGGACTGTCCCACAGAGTGTGAACATTACCTTCATACCGTTGAGTTTTCTTATAATAACGTTTATTAGACTACACTAAAAATGACTCCTTTTGAATTTATGTATGGAAGGAGGTGCCAAACACCTGTTATTTGGGACAACCCAGTGGAAAAAAATATTTTGGGTCCTGAATTGTTAGAATAAATGGAAGCAATTGTTGAGAAAGAAAAACAAAATTTAAAAATTGCACAAGACAAACAAAATATTTTTGCATACTTGAAAAGGACACATATATAATTAAATATAGGAGATCATGTCTACATAAGAGTAAGAACTAAAAACAGTTCATTCAAATTGGGAAAAGTTCTAAGTTGTCACCATGGTATTGTGGGCCATTTGAAGTTCTTGTGAGAGTGGGGCTAGTGGCCTATCATCTTGCACTACTAGAAAATTTAAAAGTACAACTCTATGTTTTTCATGTTTCCTTGTTAAATACATATGTGCATTATGTAACTTATATTGTAAATTGGAATGTGATCCAGGTGGAAGAAGAAGGTGAGTTCCAGGTGGAACCTCTACGTATTCTTGATAACAAGGAAACTATGTTGTGGAACCGAGCCATCACTCAGGTCTAAGTGCAGTGGAGGCACTTTTTTCCTAAAGAGACCACTTGGGAAATGGAAGAAGCAATGAGAAAAGATTATATGTTCATGTTCCATAGCTGAGATTCTTAGATGGGAACACTGAGGACGATGTTTAGTTCAAGGGGGGGAGGATGTAATGTCCCTCCATTTATAAACATTTGAATATTTTAATTTTGATTATTTATGTTAAAGAAGTTTTGAGAAAAGAATTATGCCAAAATTATAGCATCATAAACATTAATGATCGTGGATATTGGTTGTAAACATTATTTTAAATTTATTTTATTTAACTATATACAAATTGATTAGAAATTCTGACTACAGAAAAAGTAATCCATTATTCCATGGGAGAGTGAAAAAGGATAAAAAACACCATATTAAATATTGTTTATGAGGACAAGTGTAAACATAATCCCAAAGATGTGGGATGTGTGGGAACAAGCTAGCAAAAGTTTAGGCCAAGATGATTCCATAGGGTTAGGAATGAGACTAACTTGGAAAATACCTAGGCAAGTTATTATTCTCCTCGGTGAGACAAGTTAAGACAAGTATATAAGAGGCATGATGATATTGAGTACTTGTGATGAGGATTTTGAGTTTGATGGTTCTGTGAAAGAGTCAAGATTTGATTTATTTAGAGAAGGTTATTGGAATTTTCCATTCCCTATGGAATAATGAATTAGGCTTGGGAGTGGTAGCAGCAAGCGATTTGGTTATTCTAGTCTATGGTTGGGAGGAACTAGATTTTCTACTTAGTTTGTTCCTAGAATTTTGAAACATACCTAGATATATTATTCTTACTTGTTCTTATCATATAGTAAAGGAAATATAGCTATATAAAAAAATATTTACTATTCATTGTAGAAATGGTTAAAGAATCAAGTATACATTTATGTGTTCTTTTATTGATAATCTTGTTGTAGAAATAAATGCTATATAGTTTTTTCTTATAATTGGAAATATATACCTATGTATTGTTTATTAAAGATTCTATTGCAAAAACAGAAAAAACTATTAAAGCATTAAGGGTAATAGAAAATAGAGATATTGATGCAAGATTTATGGTATAGATACAATTACTACAAAGAGTATTTATGCATTTATAGCATACCTTTATTTCAACTATAGTACAACAAAACAAAGAGATATGATTCAGAAATATATCTTAACATTCTTGTAATAGAATATTTGGTTTATAAGGGTTGACAAAAAGAAGGAAAAAAAAAAACTTCATTCTAAATACACATGCATAGAATATATCTTAGTTATTATACAATGGTTATGAGAATATAGCTTATTTAGAGAAAAAAAGAATAAAAAATAAATATAACAATAACCATGCATTTACAGTAAACATTCTAAATACACATGCATAGAGTATATCCTAGTTATTATACAATGGTTATATACAATGGTTATCTTGCAGAGAATATAACTTATTTAGAGAACAAAAAGAATAAAAAATAAATATAACAATAACCATGCATTTACAGGAAACAAAGATTGCATGAAAACAATAATATGAATGAGTGTAGTGTTCATTCAAGCCTGGTGTTTGACCAATAAGTTATCTTACCTTATATAAACAAGTTATCTTACCTTATATAAACACTATGTAGGATATGTACATTAAATCATTACAGTGCAAATAAAATCCAAAGAACCCAAAATGGTTTTCACAGAAATATATATAAATATTATTTATTAGAGTGTTTACACAAAAATATTCAAGGGTTTCCCTTAGAAACCGTATACCTAGGTTAGGTCGCAAGGAATAGACAATACGAGATAAAAACACAACATCATATTTTCCTTCTTCAAACAAACCCTCACCCTGACTTAGGGATTCAAGGCATTCTTTGCGACTCTGAGATTAAAATATTTGTCTACGAGTGTAACTGTTAAATGGGAGTTTACCTCCTTAAGCTGTAGACAAATATATAAGAGATTCAATTACCAACTAAGAAAGGAATGCCAAAGGAAAATATATAAGAGATTCATACATGTCATATATATATATATATAATAATAATAATAATAATAATAATAATAATATAATAATATATATAATATGAATGCAACCCACTAAGCTTACTAATTAAGGAAATGTAGTGAATTCATCCATGGGGTCACATCCTTTACAGATTAAACACAGAGGCCGTCGTCAAACAATGGGTTATAACCCTAAGTTGAGTTCCAAACAAAATCGAATTTTGTTAATGAAAACAAAAAAATGGAATCTATGATTCATATTTTATATGATTGATACTTTTTATTTAATAAAAGGTTCATTACATACGTGTGATAATAATAACTTAGTAATGAATTAAATAGTGAGTATGGTAGCACTATGATAAGCTAATGTTAGAAGATGAAGCCTATTGTTATCAAAGATATATAAATGGTTTAAGAAGAAACAATTCTCAATATATTGTGCAATTGGGCCAAGTTCTTGTAGATGAGTATCGTAACATAAACGAATATAAGTTAGAATGCAAAGAACCCTTTTAAAAAATAAAAATAAGAGACAAAGATAATAGGATAACACATGTTATAGTAAGGGATTCGATTAATGCTAACGATCAAACCAACATTTGAAATAATTATTGAGTTTGATAACAAGAATATTTAACCTGTCATGGATCGCCATCACAATTTAGATAAAATTGTGAATCGCAAAATACATGAATTTACTCTTGAGTTACTTAGGCAAAAGAGACATTGAAATTATTATAATATGAAGATAGCATTATATATATATATATATATATATATATATATATATATATATATTTTGGTGTCATTACAAATAGCAACAAGGAAACTTGTTTCAAATCAACAATGTAACCATGGAAATTATGCTCAATACGAAGTAGAATGCAAGTAAAATGTTAGAAAACGATTATATTCTTGAGTTATTGTGAAATCAATTTAATTGGATGAAATTTTCTCAAACCCTAATGATTGTAGAAACATTTATAACATCAACAAATAAATGATGAAGTGTGAAAATCATTGGAAGGATGAGAGTTAGAAGGTATTGGAAATGGAACCTTCACTAGCATCACAACAATCCAACCTACTTATTTGAACAATATTTTGTGCTTCATCTCAATATCTAGTGAGATACAACCCTTTCAAATTTCTCCTCTCAAACCTTGATGCACATTTTTACCAATTGTTAATGATATAACCCCTCCCCTAGCATTATTCATGAAGCAACAACCATAGTGTATGGATTATTCCTTTGCACATAATAGTACTCACTATATTTTATGCCTACCTCCCACACCACCTCGCAACTCTACCAACCTTCCTACAAGATAGAGCTTAGATCCCCACCATGTCATCATGCTTCAAACACCCCATTTAATTCCCTCTACTAAACCAACCAAATGCTTCCGTCTAAACTTCCCTTATTTTATCAACGTTATCCTCCTCTCATCCATCACCATAGAAGATACCATGCTTACACCCTTTCCCTATGCCCATGATACCATATAAGATACCCATGCTACCCTATAATATCTAAAAGAATAAAAAAAGGTTCATCCTCTCTGCACCCTAAGGACCAAATATATTTAAGCATTGTACAATGATAAATATGCATGAAAAATGATCACAGACTGGGTGAAATTCTCTTTTCACTTGTCAAACTCTGATGGAAAATCAATTCTTCATATTTTTCTCTTGGTGCTAAATCGAATCACAAAGATTTCCTCTTCTTCTCCACTAAAATTTGGACTAAAATTCTCAAGAAATAGGATTTCAGAGTCGTTTCAAACAATGACACTTTGATGGATTGGAGTTCGATGAATTCAGAGTGGTATGGTATGGATGGGGTTCGATGATAGTTGGAGTCCGAATTAAGAAAAAGAGGGGTCTAAATGGATGTTGCTTCGAATAAAATGGTGATCATTGATCTGGAAAGGGATTTTCCTAGATATAATCTCAACCATCAATTCCTCTTAGTGAAAATTAACTTGATTTCACTGCAACGGGTTCTGAAACTTAGCACACAGGTCTGAAATTGAATCTAGTCGATCTTGACTTGGTTTACGCTGCACAGATTGAATCTGATTGATTTTTCTGGACTTTGTAAAACTCGACTAGGCTCATATTTGAAACATGGATTTGTACAAGATCCCATGCAACAAAAAAAAGAACATGTATGCTCTATGCAAAACTAGATTATGCGCGGAATTGAATTGAACATGCAAGAAAAATAAAAAGACACACAATTTCTAATATTTTATTGAATTTTGAAGGAACAAAAATATGACATTGACATGTTTGTTCCTTCTTGGGTTCCTTGGACCTTTGCACACTCAGAATCACACACAATACAAAGAAAGTTACTAACTTAATAAGAACTGTGACCTCAAAAGGAGAACTCTATCCCTTAAAACCCATATGTTTTCATCAAAAACATGAAAATCAACCCCCAAATCAAAAAGTGGTGCGAATAGTAGCACCATTTTATTAAACGGGGTCAAACTTACAACATTTTTCAAACATGGCCTTCGAAACTGAGACAATAGCTCAGAAAAACCTTAAAATCAACACCTAAATCAAAAAGTGATGCTACGTAAAACAAAATGGTTTTTTCTAAACGTGAAAATCATAGCTCTTTACGACCTAATTGAAATTGTGACATTGACAACAAATCCCTACGCATATAAACAACCCAAAATTGGACACCAAATGGTCACTTGAAAATTTATTTACAATATTGTTTTTTAAATTTACATTAAAAATAAATA